>VSMD01029738.1:0-12775 GCA_008750895.1 Mirza zaza
CTGTGGGTGGAGACTCAGCAGCAAGAAAACACCCGGGCTTATGAGCCTGACCCAGAAACTTCCGCAGACCCGTCCCCAGCTGGGTCCTGCAGGTCACCAGGTGCTCTGCTGGGGTCAGTATCTACGGGAAGGGGTGGAGAAGTACTGTCACTTTGGAGTTCACAAGCACATTTTTGTAACAAATTATCTGTCTGAGTCAACTCTGGCTGTGAACATTGCCCGATTCCTTAGAAACAGGCACAAAAGTTCTTGAGAAAATGCAAATCTGACGATTTTGCAGGCAAAACGAGCTTTGACTTAACGTGATGAATCCTGGCTTACATGACACAGGGACTCGGCCAAGGTCACCAAGCAGGTCAGCAAGGCAGTGGGGAGCGTGGCCCAGGGCTCCTCACACCTGGTCGCCTCTGTCAACTGCCTCGTGCTTCACTGCAGGAGTCAAATATCTATTTTCTGAGCACCTAGTTTGTGCCAAGAATTGGGAAACGTGCCAAAGGACATCAAGAGAAACCAGAGGAGGCATTATCCTTGCAGGGCAATGCCCAACCTTTATAACGTGGGGCACGCTACCGCCAGGGCACTAGCAGCACCCCAGTTTTATTCAGAGCTTGCTGTGAGCCAGACACTGTCCTAAGTGCCTAACCCAGTAGAACCATCACAGTGGCCCTGCAACACTGGCCCCTGCTATGGACTGAACTATCCTCCCCATCCCCCAAGTTCATATGTTAAAGCCTTCACCCTCTAATGTGACCGTATTTGGAGATAGGGCCTTTAGAACGGTATTAGGGTTAAATGAGGTCCCAAGGGTAGGGTCCTAATGTGATAAAACCCCTGTCCCTAGAAAGAGGAAGAGACCACAGAGCTCACTCTCCATGTGCAGAAGAGAGACCATATGAGCACACAGGGAGAAGTCAGCTGTCTGCAAGCCAGGAAGACAGCGCTCACCAGAACCCAACCCTATCAAGACCCTGATCTAGGACCTCAGCCTCCAGTACTGTGAGAAGATAAATTTCTCTTGTTTACATCACCCAGTTGGTGATATTTCATTAGGGCAGCCCTCGCAAACTAACACAGGGCTATACGTATCACCCTCGTTTTACAGATGAGGAAGCTGAGGCACAGGACCTTGCTGAAGGCCACACGCCTACCAGGTGAGAGCCGGGAGTCAGACCCAGGCATCTGGCTGCAGAGCCTGGCATGGCCAACTGTGTCATGCAACTCTTTTATCACCCGCCTCTGGCCCGTCACCTCTCGCCGTGGGAGGACTGTGCCTCTCCGCTCCGTGGTGCCGGGCTTGGCCACGTCACTTGCTTCGGCTAACAGCGGGTGAGCAGAAGGCTGAAATTTGACCGCGCTGTTCTTTCACGTCTGGTTTGAGGACGGCACATCCTGGTGAGCGACAACCTTGGGCTTGAGCGCCACGGCTGACCCGCAGCAGAGACCCACACAGCCTTCCCACGTGTCATGTGAACAAGAAATACGAACTTGTTGCAAGTCACTGAGCTTATGGATTGTTTGAGTTATGCAGCAAAGCTAACAAACACGGGGTTCCTCCTGCAATTATTCTGTCTCCTAGCCACAAACATTTGATTTTTAAGAACTGAGTAGGGGGTCAGGAGATTGGACTTTCACCCAAGTGCTGCCACATAGCAGCTCAGCGTCCAGATAAGCCACTCCATCTCCAAACCTCAGTTTCCTCCTCTGCAAAACAGAGATGATATGAGTCCCGTGTCCTGGGGCTGTTGCAAGGATTCAGAGAGATGACACAGAGTTCCCTGCATGGTGCCAGTAACGATTAGGATGACGATGTGCTGTGTCAGGGCTGAAGATGGAAAGGGCTGGATTTGCGTCAAGTGCTGCTCCTTACGATGGTGCTCTCTCGGCCCGACTGTGGGAGGTCTCCCCTGCACAGGGAGAGGCGGAGCGCCGGTCCTGCTCAGGGGGCAGCAGGAAGTAGGCTGGGAGGAGCAGAGAGGCACTGGGTTCCCGTGAAGCTAAGACTGCTCCCTCCCAGGTCCCCCAGGCCCAGAGAGTCACTGGAGCATGGAGGGTCTGCCTCCCCTCCCCCACCTCCAGCCCTGCCTCACAGACGAGAAACTGAGGCCTGAAAAGGCGAGGACCATCTGCAAGGTCATACAGCCAGCCAGCCTCAGAACTTGGACTAGAACCTGGTCTCCCGAGACCAGCCTGGGCATCCTTCCATTGTTTCCTGCTCGTTTAGGGGGAAATGAGACTCATTCCTTATGCTGGCTGGGAAGGAAAATGTCAAGTTTCTCTCCCCCGGTGGGTGGATTTACCAAAACGCAACACAATGCAACAAGCTTTTCTTTGAGTCACTTCAAAATATCTCTTCTTTCTGGGAAAGAGTCAAGCCCATTCACACACTCCCTGGGGCCTGGAAGGGAAAGCGGGTAGTGAACTGGGAAGTCAATTTAAGACTTGAAATCACAGTTGCTGGTTTCCCGCTGGTTTTGTTTTTTTGAGTCCTTATTTCTTGGTCTGTTTTCCCCCCAAGCCCTGAGGTTGGCAATGTCGGAAGGAAGCAGCCACTGGGAGGTACAGGGACTGCCCTTTGACAGTAGGGACAGGATTCTCCATGGCAGAGAAGAGACAGGTGAGGCCAGCACAGGCTGGGCCGGGCACAGAGGGTTTCAAAGATGAGAAAACATGACAAGGCAGGAGAGAAAAAGAATTCCAGAGTCTTAGGTAAAGTTTTGAAAGGGAGTGAGGAAGACAAACATGCGGCTTTTTGTGTTTTGGGGAAGCAGGGGGCAGGAGGGAGAGCTGGTAATCAGGAGGAGGATCCACAATATGAAAGTTCAGGAAGCTGGGTGGGAGGGAGTGCGCTGCAGTTCATTCGTCTGCAAAACAAGGAAACTGAGGCTTACTCTGCAGACACCTGGGGGGCAGTCTGTTATAACACATGTGAAGCATCCCCGAATAGGCACTGCACACGTCGCAATACCCAACGCAGCATCCATTGTGAAGAGGCAATTTTTCACAGGTCTCTCGTACTTCTGTGTGTCGACGAGCAGAAGCACTAACGGTTTTTGTTCTGGGCTATCTTTTCAAGGATGCACAGAGCATGGAACACAGAAATAATGTCTCTCTCTAGAGCAGGGCTCAAGTTTGCTTACTGACGGTATAATAAAGATAATGTCCCCCTCCAGGAGAAAGGTTGAGGGTTTACTTGCAGCCCATTATAAAAGATCGTGGTTCCTCATCTATGAAGCAAATCCATGGGACTTGGGGGCAGGTGGAAATAGTGCAAAGAGGAAACTCAGGCTGCCCTCTATGCTGTAATAAAGTCCCTTGTCTCTGATCCAGGAAGCTCCTGTCTTCTTCCACCATCTGCCAACAGGCTAATTTGTTAGCTTGCAAGTAGGGTGACATCTCAGGCTTGTCACAGTTCTTTACAGCTACTAGCCTCATGTGGCTCTTTGTACTTAAAACTAAACTTTACATTTAAAATACAGTTCCTTAGTTGCAACTCATTAGTTAATTAGTGCCACTAATTAAATTAACTAATTTAATTACGACTGAATAAAATGTAAAAGACAGTTCCTCGGTTGCACCAGCCAAATTTCAAGTGCCGAAGGACCTCACGTGGTTAGTGGCTGCTGGAATGAACGGTACAGACACAGACCATTCCCGTCACTGGGAAAGTTCTATGGGAGATCACCGGCCGAGCGGCTGAGGCACAAAATCTGGGGCCAGACAGGCTTTGGCTCCATCCTTGTTCTACTATTCACTTGCTGTGAGACTGTGAGTCAGTCACTGAACCGCTTGGAGTTCCATGTTCTCACCTGTAAGATGAGAACCACAGGACTGACCTCATACAAGACAACACACACAAAGTGCTCAGCCCCGCCCAGGCTGGTAGTTAGGATTCCCTAAATAGGATCTAATTTATAGGCATTGAGCAAATAAACAAACGCCAGTTCCTCTTGGCATTATAGGGGGAGGGGGTGTTGGGCAACCTTGAGAGATGGAACTGGTTGGAAAGAAGTTAGCAAACTACAGAGGGGCCTCAAAAGTCAGACTTAAAGGTTTGGCCTTGACCCCAGGGCAACTGGGAGCCTCAGAAGATTGCAGGCAGCAGGAAGTAAAGATAAAAATCCAATGAGTCACTATAAGAAATGTGTTCTAACTCTGTGGAGTGCAAGTAATTTGGTGTTTGAATCAGACTCTGGGAGACAGTAGGGAACAGAAATGAGTGTGCTTCCATGCTTTTGGGAAAAGATTCATTTTTTTTCCAACTCCACCACTTATCAGTAAGGGAAACCACAGGAGAAGGTTCATGGTTTGACTTCCCTCTCTGCTCCCAGAAGTCCCACAGTGCTTTGTGGGGCTGCCTAGAGAAAGCAAGGAAAGAAGCCCAGTCTGGTGATGCCTCTTCTCCGCCACCCAAGCTTGTGGGGACGGTGGGGACAGAGCACAGGTTTTGGTCCAGCAGACCTGGCTGTGAGTCCTGGCACTGCCATTTCCAGCCACGGCTCCTGCCTCGCAGAGACTCACCCTGCAAGGCCCTCTTGGGGCTGTTGGGGAATTTGGATGACATAATATATGCAAGCTCCCTGAATAGTTCCTGGCACACAGTAGGGACACTCAGAAAAGGAGACCTCCTTTCTTCTCCGGGCTGAGCTAGAGGACACGTAGGAAACCTGAGCGGCACGGAGGGGACAAGGATGGTAACCAAGAGCCGCTGGTCTTTCCTTAGGTAGCAAATTACTCCCCGTGACCCTTGGAGTCACCTCACCTGGGAAGGCAGGTTTCAGGTTTTCATTTCCTTAGCTGGGGTCAGGCTACCTGGAAGGTGCCCTGCAAAGTAGATGCTGTTGGCACTCTGCCCAGAGGCCCTTTCCGGGCGGGGCCACACCACTCAGCTGCTGTGACCGCTGGCTGCTAGCAGCTCACAGCTGCCTCTTGCTCCAGAGAATTTCCCATGGCCAAGCAGGAGCTGCCTTACCTGGGAGGTGACCACCCTCTCACCCCCACCAACCTGGGCAGCCCACAGACAATGACTAAGAACACGAGGCTACACAAGGCAGGACCCTTTGCCTCAATGTGGGACAGCTTGCAGGGCAGCCCCACGGTGCAGTGTGTGCTCTGGGGTCCCCGGTGGAATCAGGTTGACGGTCAACTGCAGCCGGGAGCACAATCCGGCTCAGCAACACCCCCTGCCCAGTCCTGCCTCCTCCACCCCTTCTCTTGGAACACTTCCTCAGTCACTCACATGCACCGAACCCCTGCCTCCGGCTCTGCTGGGGAGGGGACTGGGATCACCTGTGTGAGGATGGTCTGAGCTGCAACCGTCAGGAAGAGACAACTTCAGAAGTGGGGAACTCTTTCAACTTCAGAGAACTTCCTCAAGAGCACGGAGGGGATCCTCAACAACCACCTGGTCCAGACTCTTGTCTCATTATAAATGAGAACCCAGAAGCCATCGGTCATTTAGCAGAGACTCCCTGGGTCCCCAGAATGTCCCAGGCCCTTTTGTGACGCTGGCAACAGAACAGCGGACAAGATAAAGTCCCTCTCCTCTCAATGCTTACACAGCAAACACAACAGAGCAGATAACGGTGAACACTTTTGCAGAAAACCCCATGGGACTTGGGGGCAAACAGAAATGATGCAAAGATGAAACTCGGGCTGCCTGCTGTGCTGTGAGTAATTAAGTCCTTTCTTTGTCTCTGATCCAGAAAGCTCCTGTCTCCTGCCAGCACCTGCCAACGGGCTAAATTGTTAGCTTGTAAGTAGGGTGACACCTCACGCTCGTCACAGTTCTTTACAGCTACCAGCCTCATGTGGCTATTTCTAATTAAAATTAAACCTTAAATTTACAATACAGTTCCTCAGTCACACTCATTAATTAACTAATCAGTGCCAGTAATTAAATCAACTAATTTAATTAAAATTGAATAAAATTTAAAGTATAGTTCCTTGGTTGCACCAGCCAAGTTTCAAGTGCTTAACAGCCTCGTGCAGTTAAAGTCTACTGCACAGTGCGAGCGAGGAACATTCCAGTTGCTGGGGAAGTTCTACTGGACAGCACTGGCCGTGCAGTTGAGGCACAGGGTCTGGGGCTGGACCAAGTTTGGGTCAATCCTTGTTCTGCCGCTCGCTGGCCGGGAGACCGTGAGTGGGGCACTGAGCCTCCCAGAGTTCCGTGTCAGCACCTGTGAGGCGAGAACCTCAGGACTGACCTCCCACAGCTCCTGCGAGGGTCACACAAGACAGCACAGCAGGTGACAGGGCGAGCGGCACAGGGAGGACGTTAGCCTGAGCTCCCGAGCCAGTCGCCTGCAAAGGCAGGGCGAGGAGAGCAGAGTTCGGACAGAGGAGGGTCGCGGGAGACCCTGCGGGGGGGAGGGACCTGGCCGTGGCCGCATTCAGCTGCCGTGGGGCGGGTGTGCTGGGTGAGAGGGATGATTTTATAGGGCGAGGTCAGCGACAGGAGCGGGCCGATCACGTCACTGCAGAGGGCGGCCACTCGCCACCCAGCAAATCAGCAGAGGAGAAAAGCTCTTCACCATTCCCCTCTCTGGTCACTCCATCTAGCCCCACTCTGTCCTTGGGAGCAGCAGCACATGCCCGTCCTCAGTGGACGGCCCGGCCGGGTCCTTCGCAGCGGAGATTTCAGTGCCAAAGATGAGGCCTCGAGAATAAACCAGTCAGTGGCCTTTGGAACACCAAAGTGTTTATTTCCCTGAGCTTAACATGCAGGCACTTATCAGACACAAGGCCAATAAATATGTCAATGCCCCTTCAGCTCACATCAAGTGAAGCACGGACAGTGGGAGGCTCGGGGACATCGGCTGGACACAGTTAGAGAGGAACTGAGCAGAGTGCTTACTTTCAGAGACGGCTCACGCCTGCCCGAAGAATAAAGCCTGCTGCATACGTGCCGGGCGATGCTAAACCAGTGCTAAAGCATTTGGAGCCTCCGTCTTCTCCTCTATAAAATGGGGACACCGGTAACTGTGACAGTGGATTGAAGGTGACTTAAAAACTCCACGTGCTCTGAGCACAGTTTCATTACCGAGAAAATGGTGGGGCTGGACCCAG
The DNA here is from genome assembly GCA_008750895.1 of Mirza zaza. Taxonomy (NCBI): domain Eukaryota; kingdom Metazoa; phylum Chordata; class Mammalia; order Primates; family Cheirogaleidae; genus Mirza; species Mirza zaza. The sequence continues at coordinate 7,069 of VSMD01029738.1, forward strand.
GGGTCCTCCTGGGCCCCAGGGCAGCCACCGTGAGCTGAGAACGGCAGGGACTCTGGGCACACTCTGCCACTGGGGAAGGACAGAGAACGGAGCAGGCGTCTGAGGCAGCCAGTCTCTGGTTCTTGTTTCTTAAGTCCTCACATTCATGACTCACCCAAATAACCAGTGACCTTTTCAAATAGGATTTCAAGTGATAAACAGAAGCACTCGTAGCCACAGCAGAGAGAGGGCAAAGAAACGAAAACCTCGTCATTTTCCTTCCTCAAATCTCCAGCGTTATTACCCAGCGCCTGAATTAAATCCTTCTGATATGCCCGGCACATTTTGGCAGTAAATACTCCTCTCAGGGGTTTTAAAAGATCAACAAACACATTTTGAAAGTTTTATCAAGACAAGGCTTGCTAAGGACAGAAAAGCAAGGTTATCTGAGATTGGGGCCCTTAATTAACAGTGTTCATAGGGAGTTAAATAGGCACTAAATGTACAGTCTTTGCAAAAGTACTGAAGATCAATATAATGGAATTTTTCCAGCACATCTAGTAACAGAAGCACAGCTGTATTTGTTGAACACCTACTAAGTGCCTGGCACTTTATCACTTCCTAACTGCTTAGATATGCACTATTACCTGGATTAAACCCGGATCCAATCGTTCAAACAACCTATGATTAGATGCCTTATTATCACCCCATATTTAGGCAAGCACAGAAAGGTGAAGTCACTTGTTCCAGGTCACACAGCTAGGAGACAGCAGTTAGTCCCCAAATCGGTGTCACCGGGCTCTAAAGCTGACGCCAATCAGATACATTATTGTATGTCTCACTTCACCTTTGCTACAGACCTTCTGTGTCACATATGATCATCCCAGGGCCCCCCGCAGGTCACATGTGAGCCGGGAGTCTGTGAGTCCACACTCTGCTCAAGCCCCCAAATAATTTCTCCAGTTTCTCCAGCGCGTCACGAGACTAACAAAGCCAGGGTCGGCAGGGATGGGGGAGAACATCCATCTGACCTACTCATATTCAGAAAACCAAATATATCTCCCCACCGGCCCTTTGCAAAAGCACAATTAACCCATATTGGGTGGGGAAGTTAAATCTTGAATACAGCACTGGGTGTATGAATACCTTCCAAACAGGATCAGAGAAAAGGATAGAGGAGCCTCTTTGGCCGAGTGTAAAATTCACATGTGATTCCTCAAGATCAAACCTGACAACCCAGTCCACGGAAGGATCCAGATTTGGGGGGTTGAGAGGGAAGAGTGGAAACAGACGGCTTCCATGGAAGCAGCTGAGGGGGGCCCCCTGGGGCTGCCAAGGACCTGGTGGTTGACTGGACACAACTCGAAAGACACGATGGGCCCAGTGTCCCCTGAGAACATGCTCATCAAGGTCAGTGGGAAGAGCAAAGGTCAGGAGAGGCACAGTCCCTCTGGAGCACCACCCCTAACTTTGGCCCACCCCTGCTTGGGGGTTCCCCAGGCCTCTGTCTCATGACTTCACCCCTGCCTGTCACAGTGTTCCCTAATGCCTGTTCCACTGGGGACTTGGGACCTCCCGAGAGGCAGGCCAATGCCAGCACATCCACGAGGCCTCACCCAGAGTCATCTGTCAGAACTCATCACTCCTGGGGCATTTTGCTTTACCACTTTCGAATACTGTTTTTCTTCTCTATTTTTTTTCTTTTTTCCTCTTATTTAATTTTAAAGTAGGTGGAAGCCTCTGCTTAGTGTAAAATTCCATATTCACATACAAGAAAAGATTGAATACATAGGAAACATCAACTTCTTGAAGACAGGGGTTGGCAAACCATGGCTGGCAGGTTGACAGCCTGCTTGTCAATAAAGCTTTATTGGAATACAGGCCCGCACATTTGTGTATGTTTCGCCTATGACTGCTTTTGTGTTATGAATACAATGGCTCAGTCAGGCAGGTGTAAAAGAAACTGAATGGCTCTCACACTGGATCCTCAGGCAGTAAGATCCTCTTCTGGGGCCTCCTGAATTCTGAGCAAATGAGCAAGGCTGCAAGGAGTGGGGTGTCCTTGCAGCACCCCTGGGGCACCCCTGGAGGAGGTAGAGGTCCAGACACTGCATGGGTCTGCATGCTAAGACCCTCAAGATTTCCTGGGTCCCTGGCCTTTCTAGTCCAGATTGAATCCAGGCCTCGGATTCAATCCCACGGTGCACCCACAGCGTGCGGAGGGAGGGAGGCGACACTGCTCATTTCACACTGGCCCCATGCTGATCCAAGCCCTCTCTGCACAGTCCTCCCTCTCACTGTCCAGCCGAACTCTGTTCATTCTTCACAGCCCAGATGACCGACCCCTCCCCTCCTCAACATCTTGATGTTGTTGGGTGACCCAACTCCCTCTGCCCTTGGCTTCTCCATTTTCTGGACCTCTCTGCTCCCTCACCCATGGTCCTGACCTGCCTCAGAGGGTGAGCTCCCCATCGCCATCTTGGGGGAGATGCCAGGCAGGTGACTCCCAAGACCACACCCTGCTCCTGGCAGTACTTGGGGACTCCCCCCTCCCCCTCCCTTTTGCCTTCCTGCGTTTCCTCTCGCTCCATATCTGTCCTCGAACTCTCCAAGCCTGCTCCTGCCTCAGGGCATTTGCACTTGCTGAATTTTCCAGCTCCTTCCCATCGCTCCTATCCTAGGTCAAATGCCATCCTTCAAGGGTAGGAATATAAAGCCAAAACCAGTTTACATTTCTCAAGCCTTTTTCTTGGCAGTTTAGATCCATCTGCTCAGTTAGACTCTCACAGTAGCTCTGTGACATCAGCAGGGTAGCAATTATTAAAATGGTCGGCCCAGTGTCACAGCTGAAACATCATGAGCTGGAACCGCTCCTGCCTCTCCTAACTCCAAGTCCAGGTTCATTTCCTAAGCCATGCGGCTGATCTCGCAGAAGAATCAACATCCCTCACTCAGTCTGAGATTTGACAGGCAGGCTCTTAAAGAGACCAGATCAAGCCCAAGAGCATGCCCTCAGTTGGCTCCGGGCATCCGGCTGGGGAGACCCCACAGAAAGAGGCTGGAGTTGATCTCCGCACCTTCAGGGGTGAACGTGTTAGTTCAGCACACACAGAAACCACTCTCCCCGGGCAGGATTAGCACCGTAGCAGCCTCCTGCCCACTGGCATGACAGCCATTTCCTGCCGGTTGGCGGTGAGTCAGAATTTGCCCTGTGCCAACCTCCTGGGTTAGGCTTTTCCTGAAACCATGACAGGGTCATTTTTGGCCACACCGTGGCACGATGGTCTTATGGATGAGGGCCAGGAAGCCCCAGTCCCAATCTGGACTCTGTTGTTATAGACCGTGTGACTTTGAGCAAGTCCCTTTCCTTCTCTGGGCTTGAGTTCCTGCCTTGAGAACAGGTGGTGGGTAGGAGCCCATGCCGGTGGTTGATAACGCACCCAAACTGACATGCAAAGGACTTGTGTGCAGCATAGCCACTAAGCTCTGGGGACTTCTGCCAAGTCCCTAAATGCTGAGCTTCGGTTTCCCAACCTGTCAATTATTGGGCTAAAATCAGAGGTATGAAAGCTGTTCCTCATACGTGTGTTTTGTCTGCACTGTACAGCAAGATAAAACTTTGAATTAGCTGCAAATTTTAAAAATGAGAATATTTTTTAATTTTAAGAATAAGAAATTTTTACACAAAAATCTAGACTTTTGGCTTCCTTTGAAAAAGGAAGGGAAGGTGCAGGAACCCTGGTCTCATGTTCTCCATAGGGACAATCCCCCGGGCTGAGCAGCAGCCATCCCCTTTGGTTAGCACCTGATGAGTTTTGTAATTATCCACAGGCCCCACTATTCCCTATTGTCTCACCCATACCTTTTATTTTTTAATCATTTGTATGACCCATGTGACCCCTGAAGACATGTGAGACTGTGACCCCTGGATGGGGTGTTCTAAAGTTCTCCTCTGTTCCTGCCGTCATGACTTTCCTGATATTATTCACAAGACACTAGATGCTGTCCTGCCATCCCATGGCGTGGACAGTGGGGAGCCAGTCAGCTTGAGGCTCGGTCCTGCAGGGCTGCCTCCCGCTGCTTGCCGAAGGGAGAGGCCCTGCCTCTGCCAGGCGTCCCATCCCCGGGTCAGCAGAAAGATGATAGCCTCTGAAACGCACCAACCAGCCATCAGGCACACGGAGCTCTCCTTGGTGGCTGCAGCCTCCTATAATTACCTGCTGCCTGTAATAAAGGCCCTGTTTGGAAACCTTAGAAAGGGCCTCGCAAGGAGAACTTTTTCCTTAGTAATTTCCTGGTCATAGAATTTCAGGGTTGGAAAAGACATTTTAAAAGGCATCTAGAGCAACCCATCATTTGAGGCTTAAATCTCCTCCAGTGAGGTTGACACACAAGTTGGTCGGGGTCCTACCATCTGCCCAGCACTGCTGGCAGCTGGAGATACAAGGATGCAGCAAACGCGGCCCCGCCCAGGAGGCCTCCCAGGCTTGGAGGCCAGTCGCACAGACGTAATGACAAAGAAGAACTCCAAGGACTCTGAAGACCAAAAGCTACCCTTTGCTTGGCCATGATATATGCCAAATACTTGGCATAGATATCTTACCTAATTCCCAGGAAAACTCTTCCACAAGGTGCTATTTTTTTAATCCCTGGTTTGCAGGTAAGAATTTAAGGCTCAGAGAGGTTAAGACCCTTGGTTGAGGCTGCACAGCCCGTAAGTGCTGCAGTAGGCTCTGATTCCAGCAGCGCGAGACTCTGGAGGTCTGTTTATAAGCAACTTCAGCCCCCTATCCTAGAAGGGCAGACAAGGAGTGGAGAGAAGAGGCCTGGGACCAGAGCCTGCTGAAGGGGCAACTGTCTGCCTGTCTACAGATGCTGAATTCTGAAGGGCAAGAAGAAGAGAGATGGAACCAGCGCGAGGTGGGGGTAGGGAAGCTTAGGGCCAGGCTGAGGGCAGGGCGGGCACAGAGGTGTGGGGCTCCCTCATCTGCAATCAGAGAAATGCACATGAAAACAGAATGAGACATCGCTTGACACCGATTAGCCTGGCAAAAATGAGAAGGCACCAAGATGCCAAGTGCTGGCGGGTGTGTGCGGACATGGGCCTCTTGCCCTGCTAATGCGAACTCCTTAGCCATTCCAGGAACCCCCTGGTGGTGCCAAGCAAGTTACATACAGGCGTATTCTGAGCCTGCACAATGCCACCCCTGGGTAAATACCAGAACGATGCAAACTATCGAGCAAATTCCAGGATGTTCTTATACATGTTAAAGGAAGAAAGATTCTGGTTCACGAAGAACTTAAAATAGCATAGGGAAATGTTCTGTTACAATGTCAAGATGGCAGGAGTCAGGAAATAAATGGGACAGCAATGGAGTCACCTTAAGGATAACAGGGTTACCTGGGAGGTGTGTGGCAGGCCCACATTAAGAACTCCATAAATGAATGCAGGCAAGTACTCTTACTTCTAACAATCACGGCGATCAACGTTTTGGGACCTCAGAGGGTATTTACAATTTCTCCCATTCATTACTCATTCATTCAACGCACATTTCTTGAGCAACTGCCAGGTAATGTTCTGGGTGGGGTAGGGCTACAGCAAGGAACAAAACAGATGAACAGACCTTAAATTCTAAGGAAGATGGAGAACAAGCAAAGAAGTGAATGTGTCAGCTGTCCTTAAGGCCACAGAAGGGGGATGCAGAGTAGGGACTGGGGCCAGGGACAG
>VSMD01029740.1:0-26669 GCA_008750895.1 Mirza zaza
CCAACTTCTCTAACTTTCTCACTGGCCGCGATGCTTGGGTCGCTGTAATTGTTCTTGCCTGATAGCACTGGGAGAAGCACATTCTATATTTTTTCATGGTGTGAAGTGGTTTATATGTTTTCAGAGCCAGACTTGAGAGCAGGTTTTATTCTCTTAGAAAACGGTTGTCGGGCCGGGCGCCGTGGCTCACGCCTGTCATCCCAGCACTCTGGGAGGCCGAGGCGGGAGGATGGGATCATGCAATTGTTTATTTTCCTCTTTTTCGTCTTAGAGGCCCAAGGGGCTTGAGCTCATCTGGCCCCTCCGAATCCGTGTTTATCAGCTGAACTATGATTCAGCCGGGGTGGCATCGTCCCGGTGAGACTCCGTAGCCACAGGCAGCCGTGAAGCTGTCATTCATTCGTCTCACTCGGGAGGCTCGGAGACGGTGGGGACCGTCGCGGGTTGTCCCGGAGACGGCGCTGCGGGCTGCTCTGTGCGCCAGCCGCAGGCGCACCTGCCGCAGGAGCTGCCCAAAGAGGGTCACCGTGCAGCTGCCCTGCACTCTCGGGTGGCACCCTGTCTGCACCCGGTCTCCTCTCTGCGGGTGCCCAACCGGGGAAGCGGTGACGGCAGGTGGCGGTGGGGCGGCCACCAAGGAAGCGGCTCGTCCCGAGCCTGCCCCCTGCCCAGCCTGGCCGGCCTGGTGCCCGCACGCTCTTACGCCCTGAGTTTGGGCCAAACGCGCGAAGGTTTGGAGGTCGGAGTCGCCAGGGCGGCGCGGAGCCGGGGGGACCCAGACCTGACAGGTGTAGGACATCAGCTGGCTGCGTTTGCTCCCTTACAGATTACGGGTTCTCCCCTTTAGTGTTCCTTTCTTTTCTTTTTTTGTGGAGACAGAGTCTCACTCTGTTGCCCAGGCTAGAGTGAGTGCCGTGGCGTCAGCCTCGCTCACAGCGACCTCCAACTCCTGGGCTCAAGCGATCCTCCTGCCTCAGCCTCCCGAGTAGCTGGGACTACAGGCATGCGCCACCATGCCCGGCTCATTTTTTTCCTATATATTTTTAGTTGGCCAATTAATTTCTTTCTATTTTTAGTAGAGACAGGGTCTCGCTCTGGCTCAGGCTGGTTTTGAACTCCTGACCTTGAGCGATCCTCCCGCCTCGGCCTCCCAGAGTGCTGGGATGACAGGCGTGAGCCACCGCGCCCGGCCTTAGTGTTCATTTTCTAGGCCTGCTTCCAACAGCCGTGCTTCCTTCTTCTGTCCTAGGAGGCCCGACTTTGGTTTCAGGGATCAATGTCCTCCTCCTCTCGCACGCCACCTGGGGAAACACTGAGTGGCCTCCACACCAGAGCGTCCGGCTTGCTTTCATGTCACAGAAAACAAAGACAGTGACGGTGTTGGTGCAGCGGTCGGGGTGAGTGGGTGAGGCTGCCCAGGGCTAGAGGTGACCATTGCATGTCCCCTAGCTGCCCTGGGGGCTAAAAAGACCAAAAGCTCAGGGTACCTCTTGTGCCCAGCACAGTGGCTCGTGCTTGTAACGGCTCAGCACTTGGAGAGGCTCATGTTGGAGGTTCGCTTGAGGCAGGAGTTTGAGACCAGACTGGGCAATAGAGTGAGACTCCCAACACTACAAAAAATTTAAAAATTAACCAAAGTGTGGCGGCATGCACCTGACAGGTTTTAGCTTCTCAGGAGACTGAGCCCCAGGGGGTCGCGGAGGCTGCAGTGAGACTCTGTCTCGAAAAAAAAACTATTTAAAATTAATTAAAGGCTTGGATCGGCTTCCAAATAATACATACAGGAGAAGAGACTAGGTGAGAATATTCGCGAAACGAGATTAGCCATGTGCTGATAGCTGTTCAAACCGGGTGGAAACATGGGGTTTTACTATACCGGTCTGTCACTTTTTGTGTGTGCTTGGAATTTTCCATCATAAACACTCTTGTTTTTCGAGCAATGCAAAGGGAGAGAGAACGGTGGAAACAAAACAAACCTGCCAGATTCTGCAAAAAGACAGGAAGGAAATCTAGCAGAATGCCTGAGTGTTGACCCCCGGCCGCATTCACACTGTCGCCGTGCACACGTGGCAGGGCCGTGTTTAAGAACACAGGCCCTGGGTTCGAATCCTGTTCTTCTTCTCCTCGAGTGGGGAGATGTTTGCTACCAGGCTTCTCTGGGCCTCAGTTTCTTCCTTGCGAAATGGACTTCGAGAATGAACTTCAGAGGCCTTTTTCTCTTCCCTTTTTCCAAGCACAGGGATGAGGTTAGGTTTCGCAAAGTGATGTCCGTGGCCTAAGAAAACTGCACACCTCCTGGGAAACGGGCAGAAGGGAACCCCCACCACGCCTGCTTTTCTCCCCACCTCCTTTCACCTCTGTTCCCCCGTTTATGGTTAAGAAAGCAAGAAAATCTGCCCAGCACACGCAAAAACACTTCCCCCTTTTTTCTGCCTGGAGGGAAACAGGAGTAATGAAGTTTTCCATCGGGGTTGTTTTTTTTTTTTTTTTGGACATGGTGCACCCCGTCCAACTGCTCACGTATGTGATCCTGAAGGAGGCCGTACATAAACTTCACGTGTTCCTTATCCGCCAGTCCCAGTTCCCACTAAGTTACGAATTCATTTTCTGTATTTGGCGCTCTTCCTTTTTATTTATTTTATTTATTTTTTTATTTTTTTATTTTTTCTCGAGACAAGAGTCTCACTCTGTCGCCCAGGCTAGAGTGAGTGCCGTGGCATCAGCCTCGCTCACAGCAACCTCCAACTCCTGGGCTCAAGCGATCCTCCTGCCTCAGCCTCCTCCAGAGTGGCTGGGACTACAGGCGTGCGCCACCACGCCCGGCTAATTTTTTCTGTATATTTTCAGTTGGCCAGTTAATTTTTTTCTATTTTTAGTAGAGTCGGGGTGGGGAGGGGGTAGGGGGAGGGTCTCGCTCTTGCTCAGGCTGGTCTCGAACTCCTGACCTCGAGCTATCCTCCCGCCTCGGCCTCCCAGAGTGCTGGGATGACAGGCGTGAGCCACCGCGCCCAGCCTGGTGCTCTCGCTTTTTAAACAGAAGTTCTGTTCATTCCAAATATCAGCTGAGAGCTTTCCAGGTGCCCTGAACAAGGCGGAAATGGCCCTGAACTCAGCCTGGTGGCTCCTGCCTGACCCCAGTCTGGGTCCAGGCCCCTCTGAACAGACAGTGCCCTCCCCGTCCTCAGCGTGTCCTCCCGCTCTCCCTTCTTCCCAAGCCATACTCTCATCCGAAATTGCCTCGGTGACGAATTAAATTAATTCTTTTCACCTGTCCACCTCTGGATGTCTCTCTTGCTCACCACTGTGTCCCCCACCGCCTGGCGCTGTGTCCTGCAGAACCAGCCACCTAGTTTGCAAGGCCCCAGGTATCTTCGTCCGTTTTCTTCTGCTACAACAGAATGCCACAAGCTGGGCAATGTATAAAGAAAAGAGAGATGTGTTTGGCTCGTGGTTCTGGAGGCTGGGAAGCCCAAGAGCATGGCGCCGGCCTCTCTCCCGGCAGGAGTCGTGCAACGGCGGAAGGCGGAAGAGACATCCAAAAACAAATTGCTGGAATGAGTGCGAATTCAAGAGAAAACATCATATATATCCAGGGAGCTCTACATACAGGTTGATAAAAGAGGCCGCGCGCGCGCGCGCGCGAGGTGGCCCACGCCCGTAATCCTATCACTCTGGGAGGCCGAGGCGGGAGGATCGCCCGAGGTTTGGAGTTCGAGACCGGCCTGAGCAAGAGCGAGAGCCCGTCTCTCCTAAAAAAATAGAAAGAAATTAGCTGGAAAACTAAAAATAGACATAGAAAAAATCATCCGGGCGTGGTGGCGCACGCCTGTGGTCCCAGCTACTCGGGAGGCTGAGGCAGGAGGATCGCTTGAGCCCAGGAGTCTGAGGTTGCGGTGAGTAAGGCTGATGCCACGGCACTCTAGCCCAGGCAAGAGAGCAAGACTCTGACTCAAAAAAAAAAAAAAAATAGATTGATAAAAGATCAAGAGCAGAAAGCAGCATGTGTGTGGAAGGCATGCACAATTGGGTGACTGCAGGGTTGACGATCGGTGGCAAATAAAGTGATTAGGTCCAAGCTGTAAATTCACTGAGGGTCGGAACCATTGCGTTTTTATCTTTGACTTTTCTGCGGGGCTTACGCATGTATTCGGTGCTCAAGGACTGTTTGAACTGGACTAAGTTGGTTCTAGAGGCTGAATTAGAGAAGGATGAGAAGTCATGAAGGAAATAGTTGTTTTTGTTGTTTTTGTTTTTGTGCAAACTCACCCAACTCAGGAAGACAAGAGCCGGTCTTAAAAGTTCGTCTTCTTAGTTCATGACAAATGGTTTCGGTGCTAGTATGCTCAGCCCTCAGAGTTTAAGAAAATCTCGACATATTGGTTGTGTTTGGTAGTTTATGGTGTGCCTGGCGTTCATTCAGTATATGAAGTGTTCTGAGATGGAAGTGATGGCTTTGTGATAAATGCAAAGCTTGCTTAAAGATGCCTAAGACTATATTCCTTTAAGAGGATCCCAGCACTCTGGGAGGCCGGGGCGGGTGGATTGCTCAAGGTCAGGAGTTCGAAACCAGCCTGAGCGAGAGTAAGACCCCTGTCTCTACTAAAAACATAAAGAAATTAATGGGCCAACTAAAAATATATAGAAAAAATTAGCCGAGCATGGTGCTGCCTGCCTGTAGTCCCAGCTACTCGGGAGGCTGAGGCAGGAGGATCGCTTGAGCCCAGGAGTTGGAGGTTGCTGTGAGCGAGGCTGACGCCACGGCACTCACTCTAGCCCAGGTGACAGAGTTAGACTCTGTCTCAAAACAAAATAAAAAAATAAAAGGACCCTGGAAATGGGCCCCTGATTCCATGTATTTTTTCCCCAAATTGGTGAACCTGTTTTCCTTGTCCTGCCTCCAGGGACAATGGAAGTCCCCACAAAATCAGTGATACTCTTGCATGAGCCCACCAGGTGGGTGACCGCTCAGCTGCGGCACAATTTGCACCTCACAGGCACTGTTTGGGACACATGCTCACACTTCATTGGGTGTGTCCAATCCTTTTTTTCTTTCCTATATGACTGTAAATATTTCCCTATCTGCAAGTACTTATTGCCCAAATTCTCTTGAATGCCTACTTTGATTTCAAAATAAATATATCAGTATGCATTTTCTATAATATTTTGTTTATTAAAGATAAATGGCTGAATATAGGAAGTTTTTGAATTCTTATTCCACCAAAAAAATTATTTTCTTCTTTAGTTTCAAGAGCAAAATATAAATGGAGTTGACTTCTAGTGCACGTGAAGAGAGCAATAATAGAGAGCTCAGAGAGGTTTGCTTTCTAGATAGTTTTGAATATTTTTAGGAAAATTTACAATAGTAATAATAGTAAAACAGCGATATTTATCCTGCTATAAAAAAAGTTTCAGTGGTTATATCTTAGCATTTAAATATTTAGATTACTCAAGCAATCTCAAGCAATCCTCCTGCCTCAGCCTCCCGAGTAGCTGGAATGACAGGCACTCGCCACCATGCCCGGCTAATTTTTTCTATATATTTTTAGTTGGCCAATGAATTTCCTTCTGTTTTTAGTAGAGACGGGGGGTCTCGCTCTTGCTCAGGCTGGTTTCGAACTCCTGACCTTGAGCGATCCTCCCGCCTCGGCCTCCCAGAGAGCTAGGATGACAGGAGCATGCTGACTTTCTTTCCAAGTGAAAAGGCTGTTGACAGCAAATGGCTGCGAGTTGCAAAGTCGAGTTAAAGATCGGTTCAATTGACATTCCCTAAATCCGCAGCCTCATCCGGAATGCACGCTGAACCAAGAGCCAGAAGTGAAGTGTAGACTGGCACATGCCATAGCCCCGTCCCTGAATGGTGACCCACCCCAGAGCATAATGCATTATCCGATGAAGTTTGGAAAACAGGAGACAACCGTTTCATCGCGTGATTTAAATGTGTAATGAAGAGCCACTTTGGGTGGCCGAAAGAAATAGCAGACGGTTTTTCAGTTGTTGTGTGTGTGTGTGTGTGTTTTTTTTCCTTCCCCCTGACTCATGTTGAAAGGCTTTTGTTTCTAATCAAAGCGACAAGGGGATGGTCATTTCCTTGAGATTATGCAGCAGCGGAAAGCGTCAGGGGTTTTTAGGTTCCCACTTCCACCAGCTTGTAGGTGGAGAAAACGAACACGCACACTCGCCACGGGTGCTTGGGACGGGTGTCCTTTGTCCCGTCCGTTCTCTCCGGTCCCTTCGGATGAGCCGGGGCCATGGTTTGGAGGTAAGGGTCCTTTCTCTCACCATTTCCCCCAGCAGACAGCCTCACGGTGCTTTTGCTGGTGTTTCTTAGCAAAATCTTGGGCGCGTTTTATTTTTTATTTTTTTTGAGTAAACCATGCAAATGTCATGGGGGTGTTTTAATATGGTTCTGCAGGGGTGTAGTCTCTTCTGCGCTGATATTCCAGAACCCAACTTTTCAGAGAGGGAAGTTACAAGGAGTGTTCACTGTGGCTCTTTTCAAAGAATCGCCCTTTCCAAAGCAGAGCCGGAAATAGCCGTGGTCATTGTCGCTGCTCTCCCGCGGGCTTTTCCTGTGGCGCTTCGAATGCTGTCCTTGCTCCTCGGAACCGTCCAGAAAGGCTGGTTTCTTGTCTTGCTTTGCCACTTTGGCGATTCTTGTCCAAGCGTGCGATCCCACTCATCATCTCCCACCGGTCGCCCCCACCCTCCCTCTTTCTTTCTTTCTTTTTTTTTTTTTTTCTTTAAATTGTAAAGACTCGAGCTGCTTTGCAGACACAGAAAGGACAGAGAGGGGCCGGGGCCGGTGTCAGCGGGCAGCAGAGAAACGCTCCGAGATTCGGGATGGGTCACCGTTTCATCGGCGAGAGGTGACCGGGGCCCTCTCTGTGCTTGTGAGCGCTTGGCAGCAAAGACAAGCGCGGTGGCCCGGCGCTCATTAGTGGCCTCTCTGAAAGGACCCTTTGATGTGCGTCCCCGTTTTGTCTGCAGGAAAAAGAGCAGGGACACTGGATTCTGTGCCCTCGTCTAGCTGATGGGGCCAGGACTCTGGGATGAGAGTGCAGCAGCTCGGGGTAGACTCCCCAGAAATGCCACTTGGGGGGTGGCTGTCCATTGATTGATAAAACTTTATGATTTTTTTTTTTTTTTGAGACAAGAGTCTCGCTCTGTTGCCCAGGCTAGAGTGAGTGCCGTGGCGTCAGCCTCGCTCACAGCAACCTCCAACTCCGGGGCTCAAATGATCCTCCTGCCTCAGCCTCCTCCCGAGTAGCTGGGACTACAGGCATGCGCCACCACGCCTGGCTAATTTTTTTCTATATATATTAGTTGGCCAATTAATTTCTTTCTATTTATAGTAGAGACGGGGTCTCGCTCTTGCTTAGGTTGGTCTCGAACTCCTGACCTCGAGCGATCTTCCCGCCTCGGCCTCCCAGAGAGCTAGGATGACAGGCGTGAGCCGCCGCGCCCGGCCTAAAACTTTATGATTTGTCAGAGGGAGTCCGACATCCTTATTAAAGGGCGACTTTGTTCCCTCTCTCCTCCCTTGCGACGCGGTTCGGGTGAACTCATTCCGTCCAGCTCCGTGCGGCCACCCTTCCCTGATAGGTGGAGGAGGGGAGGAAACCCAGCTAGAAAACAAGGGGAAATGATCTCATCCGGTAGGCGGAAAAATTCCGGGGGATAGAAGGAAGTCTGCAGAGGAAGCGGGTAGGTCTGGGTAGAGAAGAGAAACGTCAGATAAATGGATCTGTCACGACAGGGGCCGGGCCCGAGCCTCCCGGCCGTGGCAGCCCGCACCTGTGCAGCCGCAGAAAAGAATCCGCTGTCTCTGAACCCGTCCTGTCTAAACAGGTCTAATGTCAGAGGAAAGGAGTAGGGTCTTGTCCAGAATGCAGCCCTGTCCCCCACATCCTCAAAGAGTGGCATTATGGTGACCTAGGGCCTCCCATTGAAGGATCGTGTTCTTTTTTTTGGTTTTTTGTTTGTTTGTTTGTTTGTTTTTTCTTTTTGGTTTTTTTTTTAGACAGAGTCTCACTCTGTTTGCCCAGGCTGGAGTGAGTGCCGTGGCGTCAGCCTCACTCACAGCAACCTCAGACTCCCGGGCTCAAGCGATCCTCCTGCCTCAGCCTCCCGAGTCGCTGGGACTCCAGGCACGCGCCACCACACCCGGCTGATTTGAAGGATCCTGTTCTTAAGATTCAAACCATAGAACCACCTTAGTAGTAAGATCACCCTGATTTGCGGCCTTTCGAGAATCAGAAACGACAGCTTTTAGCACAGGGTTGAGAATATTCCAGGAGCACTGAATGCCACTCCCGAGGATGTTCCTCTGTGTGTGGCAGTGCGCGGTTTGTTCGGTTCTCCGTTTGGAGCATATGGGGAGGTAGTTACTGCTGGAATGGAGGTTCATGTCCACAGGGACGAGGTCCCTGCCATGGAGAGGATGCTCAGGAACTATCCAAATGTAGCAGGATGGGCAAGGCGCGGTGGCTCACGCCTGTAATCCTAGCACTCTGGGATGCCAGAGCGGGAGGGTTCTTTGAGCTCAGGTGTTCGAGACCAGCCTGAGCAAGAGACCCCGTCTCTACTCTAAATACAAAGACATGAATTGGCCAACTAAAAATATATATAAAAAATCAGCCGGGCGTGGCGGCGCGTGCCTGTAGTCCCAGCTACTCGGGAGGAGGCTGAGGCAGGAGGATCGCTTGAGCACAGGAGTTGGAGGTTGCTGTGAGCGAGGCTGACGCCACGGCACTCTAGCCCGGGCGACAGAGTGAGACTCTGTCTCAGAAACAAAAACCAAAAAAACAAAGGTAGGAGGATGGCCAGTGGACAAATACGCTGGTGAGTAGGACCGCTAGACACGTTTATGCCACGGAACATTTAAGCCAGAAGAGGCCTTGCGAACTGATTCGTCCGGTGTCCTCATTCCGTTGCTGCAAAGACCAAAACCCAGAGAAGTGGAGGAACTGTCCTAAGACCTCAGGTCCCATTAGGAGCAGGGGCACAGCCAGGTCTCCTGAGTCTCGATTGTGTGCCCTGTCCACCCTTTGCTGCTTCCGGGCCGATTCCTAGCATCTCTGCACTTCTGCAGCTCGGCCTCTTCTCACGGGTGCGTGCAGGAGGAGGGGGCCGCATTCCAGACGAGAGTCGCTTCCTGTCGTGGAAGAGGCGCAGAAAGCTTTCTCCCCGCGTGCCTGGAGAATCTCGTGGCCACCCGAGCGCCTTGTTCCAGGAGGATAATTCAAGTCCGACACCGTCGTCGGTCCCTTTACGGATTCCGTAAAGCCCTAACTACCACTTTTTTTTTTTTTGTCTTGCTTAATGTTAGAAAATTGCAAAATTTTTTCGGGTGCAATATTTTTCTGAACTGGAAAGGTGAATCTGAGTGCAGGTCGACTACATGACTGTGCGTTTATGTGATCAGGCGAGATCAGACGAACAGTTTCTCGTTCCAGTAAGAGCAGTCTAAGCAAAGGAAGGCGTCGGGGATGTTCCCTGTTTATTGGAGATGCCTTTCTCTTCTTTAAAGGAAGCTCGGGTTGAGTAGAGATGCCCATACTTCTGTTTTCTTGCATCCGTTAATTTCCCCTGGTGGTTTTCTTTTCTTCTTTACTTTGAGGTTCAAACGAACAAGTCTGCAGAGTTTGCACTTGTTCTCTCAAGACTGTGCTTTTATCCTGTAAAGGGAGACTTGCACAAAGAAATAAAAGACTGTGCTTTTTTACGCCATCGTTTCTATTAGATGTTTCTAGATTCCGGTATTCCAGTCAGGAATGGGAGTCGCCCAGGAGCTGGCTGGCCTTCCCTGGGCTGAGGGGTCTACACTTTTCTAGCCAGGCCTCAGAGCCCACACCGATGAGTAAAGATATTAGACTGACGCTGAGTCTCCTTTTCAGCTTGGAGATGCTCTGTGAGTCTACCTGATTGGCGGTCGCTTCCCTGTTTCCCAGATACACTATTGCAGGCCTGTCTCTCTGCTCCCTCCATCTCTGTCCCTTCCCGCTTTCCTCTTCCTGTCCACCTAGGAAGGGATTCGGGGCCCAGACTGTGGCCCGTAGAGCCGAGGGCCAGGGGTGGGGACGGAGTGGGCGAGGCAAAGCCAGAAACAGACACGTGGCTGAAGCCACTGCCCAGAACCGGACGTGGAGGCTGTCAGATGAAATGGCCGCGAGTAGGAGAGTCTGACTGATGCTATTTTGAGGTCAAAAGATTAAGCCGTATCTAGGCAGAAATTGGATAACGCCAACTGAGACAGACAGTGACTCCTAAAGCAACCAGGACCCCACTGGCAAAGGTTCTGGTTGTTTTGTTTTGTTTTTTGACAGAGTCTCCCTCTGTCGCCCGGGCTGGAGTGCCGTGGCATCAGCCCCGCTCGCAGCAACCTCCAACTCCTGGCCTCAAGCGATCCTCCTGCCTCAGCCTCCTCCCGAGTAGCTGGGACGACAGGCATGCTGTGATCGAGGCTGACGCCACGGCACTCACTCTAGCCTGGGCAATAAAGTGAGACTCTGTCTCAAAAAAAATAAAAATAAAAATAAATAAATAAATAAAAAATATAAAACCACCTTTTAACATTGCCGAGGAGGTTGGAGCTAACTTCTGGCACTGGAGATGTAGCTAATCAGTGGCAGTTACTATTATTTAATAATATCATTATACAGCTATTCCAAAGACAGCAAATAAAGGCAACGGCGTCATGAAAATATTTAGACACTCAGGCCGGAAGACTGAGTGTATACGGTGATGAGTGTGTTAACTTTTTCCCCGGGGGCCCCTAATGTTGATGATGAGGAAACAGGAACCAGCCATGCGCTCGCCCACGTTGGGATCTTGCTTCCTGACGTTCCCTCATTCAGACACTTGAAATCACTTGACCCTGCAGGGGACAGTCTGGGCTGCACTGGACGGAGCTCACAGGGAAGTGAGCAGCACGAGTCTGCTGTGCACTCTGGTCTCGGCCCGAGGTTAAGTGTTCATCTTCGTAAGGATCTGTTTCCCCACCATTTTAAGGACATGGACCCAATATAAAATCTGATGAAAGCCATCAACGGCCTTGGAAGATCCTCACCAGCACATTTTGCCGGTGTGGGCGTGTGCCGGCAGGGCTGCGAGTGCTTCCCGCCTCGTGACCATGACACGTCCCAGCTGAAGAACTACAGTCCTGGCCGGGCGCGGTGGCTCGCGCCTGTGATCCCAGCACTCTGGGAGGCCGAGGCGGGAGGATCGTTTGAGCTCAGGAGTTGGAGACCAGCCTGAGCAAGAGCGAGACCCCGTCGCTACTAAAAATAGAAAGAAATTAGCTGGACAACTAAAAATACATACAGAAAAAGCTAGCCGGGCGTGGTGGCGCGTGCCTGTAGTCCCAGCTACTCGGGAGGCTGAGGCAGGAGGACCGCTTGAGGCCAGGAGTTGGAGGTTGCTGTGAGCGAGGCTGACGCCACGGCACTCTAGCCTGGGCAACAGAGTGAGACTCTGTCCCCCAAGATAACAAGAGCTACAGTCCTAAGGGAACGGGGTGTGTCTTTCAGAGAAATGGTGAGAAACTACGAGGCCTCTGAGCGGGATGCTTGTCTGAGTCCGTTTTGTGCTGCCACCACAGAATAACCGAGACTGGGCAACTGAAGGACAGAAATGTGCATGTCACGCCCTGGAGGCCGGTGGATCCAAGGTCAAGGTGCCACACGTGGCAGAGGGCAGAAGGGTGAGCTGGCCAGCGCCGTGTGGGCCCTTTTTTATTAGGGCCTCAGTCCCATTCCCAAGGGAGCAGCTCTCCTGGCCTCTTAAAGGCCCCGATTCTTAATTCTATCACGTCGGCATAGCTGGATTTTGGAGGGGGCGCACGGGACCTCGGCGGCGCACGGGAAGCGAGTGTTTCCGTGTGCTGCCCCCGAATGCACGGCCTCTCTAGAAGGTGTTTAGGGTCCGGAGCGGGCCCCGGCTCCTCCCCTACTGCCCCTGTTTATGCTGTTCCTCTGGGAGCAGGAATCTTAACCCTTAGCAGCGGCCGGGCGTGGAGGAGGCACAGGTGCCCTCTCGGCATTTGGCCTGTGTCACGGTAGCCACTGCCTTTGAGTGAGAGCCGCAGGAGGTTGCTCGTGGTGACTGTGCACACCCCCCCCAGTGCCCCCCTCAAGGAGCAAACTCCTCTTCACTAGAATAAGGAGCGCGATCCAGCAAGGCTCACGCCTGTCATCCCAGCACTCTGGGAGGCCGAGGCGGGAGGATCGCTTGAGCTCAGGAGTTCGAGACCAGCCTGAGCAAGAGCGAGACCCCTGTCTCTATTTAAAAAAAAAATAGGAAAAATTAGCCGGGCGCGGTGGCGCGTGCCTGTAGTCTCAGCTAGTCGAGGGGGAGGCTGAGGCAGGAGGATCTCTTGAGCCCAGGAGTTGGAGGTTGCTGTGAGCGAGACTGACGAGTGCCCGGGCAACAGAGTGAGACTCTGTCTCGAAAAAACAAAGGGGCCTCAGTGCTTGGAGGCGAGGAGCTCTGCGCTGAGGACTAGGGGCCATATCTTCTTCCCGTCTTGCTTAAAAAGCTAAACCAAATGCCCCAGGCCATGTAGCCAGCGACGACCATTACGGAGAGTGTGAAGACAGCCTGTTTTCTTGTCCTTCCTCTGGAACCTCAGTTGGAGGCTGAGGCACCTGCTTAGAGCTCTGTGCTCTTCAGACTGTTAGCCATATGTCCAACAGCCAACATTTTCCAGAACATTCCTGCTATCACAGAGAGATCTACTGGACACAGCTGTGAACGACCGGCCCTTTCCACCCTTCCCTCTTCTGTCTTGGGGAAGTAGTGGGAAGCTACTTTCAGTGACATATCTCGCGATCTGTGAATAAGAAAAAAGAACTTTCTTATTTTGTTGGGGGACACCCACCCCCAACAGAATGCACAGCGATCGTTTTCTCCCCAAGAGCCCGGCGCGGAGCAGGTGCTCAGAAAGACCGTCATTCGCTGGCAAACAGACGAGACGGTGAGGGAAGCCAGCAGAGTGGGCAGAGTCCCCAGTTTGATTGGAAATTGGGTATTTCATGATCGGGAGGAAGAAATGATAAGATAGAATAATATCCGACTGCACGGGGTTAAGAACAGTCCCCCTTGCCCCCTGCGCGTTGGAGTTGAGAATGTTCTCGTGTGTCTGCGGAGGAGGAGACGTATGCGAATGTGTGCAGCAGCGAAGCAGAACTCAGATGGGCCGCCACACACACAAAAAAGACACTGTAAAGAAGCAAAACCGAAAGTTCTAGGGACGCTTCTGGTTCTCACCCAAAAGATGCATGGAAATCTGGGGTGACCGGGCTCATCCGACCCCTCCAGGTTTATTTCTCTTCCCCGACAACCTTCAGCGCCGTCTGCACCCCGCGATCTATTTTGCTTGTTTAAACAGATCCCTTCTTCTCTCTGCCATTAACAAAACTCTTCCCTGCTCTCTAGTGCACTGAATGCTCCAGGACTCTGAAAAGGGGACAACAGTTGGAACGACAGTTCCCAAGCCAGGAGAGCGAGGGCTTTAAATCTGGAGGACGGGCGCAGGGCAGCTGCTCAGAGAGGGCGCGTGGCTCACCTGAAGTCACGGCCCAGCCACGGAGGGGCAGGGCCAAGGTCTGACCCCAGAGGCCAGAGGGGCTGCTTCCCGCCCCTGCCTGCTCTGCACTGGGGGGTTAAGAGCCGACCCCCCCAGTATCACACCCCTGCCTCACTTCTGAATTCCAGAACTTCACGGCTCCCGGCGAGCATGCATACGGCGCCTGTGCAGGCCGTGCCCAAGAGAAGCACCAGCTGTTTGCAGAGCGGAACTGAGACCAGAGCAGAGCGGGAGCGGAAGTGGGGAGAAACTTGCCGACGGGGCATAACGCCAGGTGCTCAGTTTTGCTTGTGAATGAAAACGCCAGAAGCATCTTCCACGGGCGCTTTAAGGTCTCAGAGGCCTCCCTTACCGGGGAGAAGGTTCCGGAAGGAGAGCGGCAGCAACACAGCTGGAAGGGATCTGGCAATTCAGCGGCAAAGGGATCAAAACACAGTGTAGTACGCCTGGAACATATGCAATAGTTTTAAGAAAATAAAAAAGGAGGCCGGGCACGGCGGCTTGCGCCTGTCATCCCAGCGCTCCGGGAGGCCGAGGCGGGAGGATCGCTCGAGGTCAGGAGGTCGAGGCCAGCCCGAGCAAGAGCGAGAACCCCGTCTCTACCGAAAAATAGAAAGAAATTAATCGGCCAACTGAAAATACTTATAGAAAAAATTAGCCGGGCGTGGTGGCGCGTGCCTGTGGTCCCAGCTCCTCGGGAGGCTGAGGCAGGAGGATCGCTTGTGCCCAGGAGTCTGAGGTTGCTGTGAGCGAGGCTGACGCCACGGCACTCTAGCCCGGGCAACAGAATAAGACTTTGTCTCAAAAAAAAAAAAAATATATGTATATACGATCCGTTTCTATTAATTATAAACTCTCTAAAGAGGAGCTATTTCAGCCTTTATTTATGCAGGGACCACCAAGCACAAAGAGACTTTGGAAAGCATAAATCAAAAAGACATTCTAACAAGGTTGATGAAAAATTGAAACAAGAAAACCCTGACCATAAGCATGTCCTCCAAAATTAGAGTGGATTCAGCCTTCCTAATTAATTTGTGTTGATTTGTAGGATTTGTCTGCTCTGTAGGTGGCTCATATTAAGCCCGCCATTTCCACGTGTACCGCACGGTGACCAAACAGAACCTGGAATATCTTTAAATCACTCGTAGTGCAGTTTGCTTTTAAAATCCCTTCGCCCAAGCTGCTCTTGTCTTTAAAGTTTTTGAAAGACGCTGTACTCTTGCTCCCTCCTACAGGGTGTTTTTCACGGGAAAAGAGAAAACTGACGGTTGGCAAAGCGAAAAGTTTCCAAACCACAGGATGTCTGCTACTTGCATGATCACCAAAGCCAAAATTCCCATTTTGTACACGGCAACCGGAGAACTTTTCATTTCTGGTCAACCTGAACTACAGATGAAAACGAAAAGCCCGCCCGTCCCCCAAGCCCACGGGCTGTGCTTTTCCAATGTTCTTGGTTACAGTTTGTGCCTTTTCCTGTTTACAGTATCTGTGCCCTCCCATATATATTTTTTTTTTTTTTTTGGACTCATTGATACGGTACCATGAACATCTAAAAATGCATCCTAACAACCGGCTTTAAGTAAAGAGGACGTTTCTCTCTGCAGAGGAGCAGCAGAAATATCCTGCACGTTTTTCTGAAAATAAACACCTGACGGTCTCTTCTCAGGGCCTGCTATGAGTTTCTCGTTGGAAAAGGGCAAAGAGAGGCCTGCATTTCACTGCGGTTTCTTCCGTGACCCTGAGTTTTCCTTCTCGAGGGATTCGTGGGTCTCTTGTTGAACTTGGCTGGAATCTCAGCTTCCTCCCTGTGAAAGGCAGGGTGGAGCTTTCTGCTCCACAGGGCCGAGGTGAGGGCGCAATGGAGAAATGCATGTCAAAGCGCCCGCCCTAGGCAAGCCATGAGCACACAGTAATTTGCATTTCACGTTGGTGACAACAAAGGTAGGCTGGCCCAAGTCGCGATCTGGTCACAGTCGGACAAGATGTGAGCGTCGTCATTTCCCCAGCTTTGGGCACGTGGGCAGCTGAAAATGGGCGGTCTTAAGTCAGTCTGGTGATTGTCGCCGGGAAATCAGAATGAAATCAACCCCCAGTTACTGAGTTGCTGGCTTGGGTTGCCAGGGTTTACCTGGTGGGCTGATTTTCGATTTAAATGTGACAACTTGGTGCTTTAGTAACCCAGAAGAGCTTTTTTTCTTGCGAAAGACAACCACTTAGCCAACTGCAAATAACTACTTGTTATTATAGCAGAATAGGACGCAACGCCTCTCAAATCGTTTCCACTAAGGGCAGCTGTCCCCGAGCCGGGGACAAGGGAAGGCCGGTGGCGCGCGTCAGCTGCTCAGCGCAGACCCCGACCCGCGACCGATGCTCAGCAGAGTGTGTGCTGCCGGTGACAGGGTTCCCCTCTGTGACCCCGAAGGAGAGTTTGGGTTCAACATGCGTTAGTACGAGAGACAAAGCGAAACGCTACTGATTTTTATCGGTCCCCGTTTCTCGGGGCCAGGAAGTGAGATCGAGAGAGATGCCGTGACGTTCGGGCCACACTCAGGTACAGTGGCAGGGCCGGGACACAAATCCAAGCCTCCTGGCTCTAAACCCTGAGTGCGTCTCGTTGACACCAGGCTCTCGATGGCTTTCCAGCTCCAGACTTAATAAGTTTCCTCCTTCCTTCCTTCCTTCCTTTGAAACCTGGCTATTCTTTTCACCAGACCTGTGACATCAGGCTGTCCTCTGACAAGGCTTGTCTTTCAGGAGAACGCCCTCCCCAGGGGGTGTCTGCCCAGACTGGCTGCAGTCGCTTGTCTGTCCCCCAACCTCTGCCAGGCAGAAAGGAGCTCAAGGAGCTAAATAAATGCCCAGAAGCCAGGGGCATCCCTTCCACCCCTGCTTGGGAGCCGCTTGTCAAGAGCAGAGCGCTCCAATCTCAGTTCTTTCCACCAGTTTCCTCATTTCTCGTGCTTCCTGGGTAAAAAGAAGCCAAGTTTTTGGTTGTTTTTTTTTTTTTAAATTTCAGCATATTATGGGGGTACAAATGTTAAGGTTACGTATATTGCCTCCCTCCCCTAAGAAGCAGAGTTTTGAAGTAAGTTTGGCACATGCTCAGAGCTCAAATCTATTGCTACTTTATCTACTTCAGAGTCCTTATTGTTATCTGAAAAGATCTTATTTGTTTCATTATTAATAGTTTCTTTTCTTCTCCTTGCCTGTAGAACAGTTGTTCTCAAAAGGCATGAGTTTGTGCCCCATGGGACATGTGGTAATGTTTAAAGACATATTTAGGACGGGCGCGGTGGCTCACGCCTGTAATCCCGGCACTCCGGGAGGCCGAGGCAGGAGGATTTCTCAAGCTCAGGAGTTCGAGACCAGCCTGAGCAAGAGCGAGACCCCCGTCTCTACTATAAATAGAAAGAAATTAGCTGGACAACTAAAAATATATAGAGAAAAAAATTAGCTGGGCGGGGTGGCTCACGCCTGTCATCTCAGCACTCTGGGAGGCTGAGGCGGGCGGATTGCTCGAGGTTAGGAGTTCGAGACCAGCCTGAGCGAGACCGAGGCCCCGTCTCTACTATAAATAAAAAGAAATTAGCTGGCCAACCAGTATATAGAGAAAAAAAAATTAGCCGGGCATGGTGGCGCGTGCCTGTGGTCCCAGCTACTCGGGAGGCTGAGGCAGGAGGATCGCTTGAGCCCAGGAGTCGGAGGTTGCTGTGAGCTAGGCTGACGCCACGGCACTCACTCTAGCCCGGGCGACAGAGTGAGACTCTGTCTCAAAAAAAAAAAAAAAATATCTAAACAGAGACACGTCCCACCTCTCAGGGTTGTTAGCAGCTTGGGAAAAGAGACTGCAGACGTCAAACGCTCTGCACTCATGTGACACGCAGCAAGCGCTTGACAGGAGCTGGTAGAGTTGTCACATGGAGTCTTGAAGGAGCAGTCCCCGGCGATTGGGCGTTGGGAGGACAGGCACCGTCTGGGGAGGACTGGGGGGGGCGGCCGCAGCTGACTCCGCGTGGAGACGTCTGTGTCAGGCTAGGCCACCCGGAGCGGGAGCGTCAATGGCGCCTGTTCACTGGACACCCGGCGCCGACACAAAGGGCCTGTTCAGCTGGCTGGCGTCATCCGGGTGAAACATAAACCTCCAGCCACTCAGCAGAGCCCAAAGCCAGAACGGCCCGCTCCACCCTTCTCTGACGAGGAGTTTCACAGCACACCTTGTTCTCTGGGTGGAAAGCTGAGAGTTTTTAGGCATCCGTTTTTCTGGGCCTCGGCTGGGGAGTTGACTGCGATGTCCCCATGTTGAGTCATTCTCTGTCGATTTGAATCATCCGTGAGTGCGTGTCAGCGTTAACCGTGTCTGGGCTCTGAACAGTTGAGGCGTTCCTTTTATTCAGCAGATATTTATATATCAGAGTCTATTTTTTTTTTTTTTTCTTTTTTGAGACAGAGTCTTGCCCTGCTGCCCGGGCTAGAGTGAGTGCTGTGGCCTCAGCCTCGCTCACGGCAACCTCCAACTCCTGGGCTCAAGCGATCCTCCTGCCTCAGCCTCCCGAGGAGCTGGGACCACAGGCACGCGCCACCACGCCCGGCTAATTTTTTTCTCTCTATATTTTTAGCTGTCCAGCTAGTTTTAGTAGAGACGGGCGTCTCGCTCTTGCTCAGGCTGGTCTCGAACTCCTGACCTTGAGCGATCCTCCCGCCTCGGCCTCCCAGAGTGCTGGGATGACAGGCCTCGGGAGCCACCTCGCCCGGCCTATAGACCATATTCTTCAAATGTGCCAGGTGCTGTTCTAGGCCCCTCGGGAGACAAAGCAATCAAGCTGTTGGGGACAGCTTTCAACAGAGAGGGAGAAGGGATCTGCTCTGTGTGTCGAAGTCATGGCTCCGGGGGCCAGGTGGAGGGTGGACCGCCATCGGGCCAGGTAGGAGGTGTGGCACCCAGATGGGTAGCTGGCTTTTCACTTCAGACGGCAGGCTGCAGGGTCCTCTCGCGCTAAGCTTCCAGAAAAGGTCAAAAGGGAACCAGGTGGGGGTAGGGAGGAAGCTGCTGCTTCCTTGCCAAGCTTTCGTATTTCTGTATCCAAAAGAACAACTACAGCAAAACCAAAGTGGGCTGGGGTTTCAGTCTTTTTTTGTTTTTGTAGTTGAAGTTTCCTGCTTCTTTTCAAGCTGAGCCCAGTTGACACGAGGGGCCTGCACTGCCCTGTCTGGAATGGCCTTTTGGTTTCCTACCTGCGCACTCTCCTCTCTCACCTCCTGAGTCAGGGAGTGGAGAGGGGCCGGGCGGGCGGGTGCGAGCCTCCTACGAACTTGGACTTGAACCCACCGTGGGCTGCCGTGTCGGGGAGCCCCACGAAACCAGAGATGCGGCCGCTGGCCGATTCTCACTTCCCTCCTGACCTTCCTCATTTGACCACCGACCAGCTGCGCAGAGCGTTTCCGCCGCAGTCGGCGCCTGCGCCCAGGACTGACTGTGACCCGCTGGGCGCCAAGGCGGCCAGCCACGGACCGAGGTGGGAGCCCTGATCTGTGCCTGGCACTATCTGAACCCCCGAATGCAGGGGCGCCACGGCGGGGGGAGGTGGAGGGAAGGGCATCGAGTCTGGGTGGATGTTAAGACAGGCTTTCCTGGGCCGGGCGCGGTGGCTCACCTGTCATCCCAGCACTCCGGAGGCCGAGGCGGGAGGATCGCTCAAGGTCAGGAGTTCGAGACCAGCCTGAGCAAGAGTGAGACCCGGTCTCTACTATAAATAGAAAGAAATTAATTAGCCAACTAGTATATATAGAAAAAATTAGCCAGGCATGGTGGCGCATGCCTGTAGTCCCAGCTACCCGGGAGGCTGAGGCAGGAGGATCGCTGAGCCCAGGAGTTGGAGGTTGCTGTGAGCGAGGCTGATGCCACGGCACTCACTCTAGCCCGGGCGACAGAGTGAGACTCTGTCTCAGAAAAGAAGAGAAGTTTTCCAAAGGGATCATTTTTTTAAGTATATGCTTTTTTACTTGCTGTGAGCCATTGCTGCTGCTATTAGCTGCCACTAGGTAGGGGTTGGTTCTGCAATGATTCTGACGGTCTCCGTGCGGTTAAAAATGCCCTAGTATGTATGATCATTATGTCCCGTGTACAGCTCCTTCTAAATATGACTCTTGCTTTGCCATTAGGAAAGAAAGCATGTGTGAGGGTTGTGCTTTAAAATAAATAATTACGTGCTTAGTTTGTTTTTTTTTTTTCTTTTGGTTGTTATAAGTATTTTTAAGAGTGAAACAAAATTGACCTGTTGGGAAAAGGTTTATTTGAATAAGATGGTATTTATTTCCTGAGTCACCTCTCGTGCATGTCTCTTGCACTCTGGCCTGGAAGTCAGGGTCCTGAGTTGTCACCCCAGCTCTGTCATTAACGGCCCGTGTGGCTCTGGGCGCGTCCACTCCTTAGTGTCCCTGTATCTGAAAAAAGGGGGGGGGGTCAATAGATGCCTTCCAGGAAGTCTTTCCGTTTACAGATTCCACAGTTGTGTAACTATTTCCGAGTAAAACGGTTTTTCTTTGGAAGTGAGTTTTTATGCCCACTTCACGCTGCTTTGGTTTTGCTTTTCTGTCCACTCATCTGATCCATCGAGTGTGGGCTGTGGTCGCTTTGTCAGGTGTGCCGTGCGGCGCGTGTGTCGCTACGTGGTTAAGCGCTTGGACTTTGGGGTTGGGTCTAGTTCTGCTGTTAATATTCATGAATCTTGTTATTTGCAATCTCTCTAAGCTCAGCTCCCCCTGTGATATTGGAGCGCTGAGAGTACCTACCTCTTGTGAGCATCGTGGGGGTGGAATATGTAAAGTGCACAGGTGCAATGCCTGGAATGTAGAAAGTACCTGGGGTGGCGTTATAGTCTGATTACAGCACCTAGCTGGGTACCAGGCACACAGAATCCAGTGATTCCTTCTCTCTCTCTCTCTCTTTTTTTCTTTCTTTATTGAGACAGAGTCTCGCTCTGTTGCCCTGGCTAGAGTCCGTGGCATCAGCCTAGCTCACAGCAACCTCAAACCCCTGGGCTCAAGCGATCCTCCTCCCTCAGCCTCCCGAGTAGCTGGGACTACAGGCATGCGCCACCACGCCCAGCTAATTTTTTCTATATATATTTTTTAATCCAGATAATTTCTTTCTATTTTTAGTAGAGACTGGTCTCCTCTTCCACAGGCTGGTCTCGAATTCCTGATCTTGAGCGATCCGCCTGCCTCAGCCTCCCAGAGTGCTAGGGTTGCAGGCGTGAGCCGCCGCGCCCGGCCACTTCTCTTTCTTTATTTCCCCTGTATCAGCTTTGGAGAATTTTCTTGCTGAGTGCTTGTTAGCTGACTTGCTACCTTTACCTGTCATTTATATTCTTTAAAATGGGTTAGTAATATTCTTCCCATTAAGAAAAAAACTTTTAAATCGAATATATATATATATATATATCTCTAAAAATACAGAAGTTTAGCTATTTTTCAGTTTCAAGCAAATAAGGCCTATACTTATTGTTGACCTCAGAAGTAGCTGATTTTACTCTCAGAGTGTCAGATTGAAAGCTGTCAGGACATTTCTTATGAGGCCCAGAAAGACTAAGTAACTTCTCCAAGGTAACACAGCCAGTAAGAGACGAAATATGATTTTGAGCTGGTGTATAACTGGCTTAAAACTCCCGTGCAGAGTTACGTCACTTCTCAGGCCTCAATTTTCTGATGGTTGAAATGAAGATACCAGATACCTCCTTTATAAGCTTGTGTAGAGGTTGAAAGTCGCAATCTGTACATTAATGAGGATCAGATGTCACACACTTTACCTGGTGCACAGCACGGCCGTGGTTGATGTTGGTTGCGTCTCTGCTCTGGTACCACTTCAATCAGGTGACCCCTGATTTAAGTTCAGTTCTTAAGTTCATGGTGAACTTAAATCATCAGGGTTCTCCATCTGTTCATCTGCCAGAAAAAAGAAAAAGAGAAAAAAATTAAAAACTAAAAAAGAAATAAAAAGAAAGAAAAGAAATCATCAGGGTTTGCTCTCTCAGGTGGCAGGACTCCCGGGAGCCTGGAAGTTAATACATTTGGGTGAACCCAAAACCACAAACCCCAAAAGGGAGCTCCTCTGCCCTGCCCTGCCCAAATGTTGCCGTGGAGGAAATCGAGGCCATTGTTTCCAGATCTTACCACTTGTCAAGAGAAGCTCCCAATCCGAATTTTTTTTTAATGTGGCACTACATGATTTCTAATATTATCCACTAAAATTTATTCATAAATGTTTTTGATTCACAAAATACATCCACCGCTTTGCGTTTGGGCAGTTTCTCTCCAGTTCCTCTGCACTGTCTTTCTCCAGCCTGGCCTGTGGGGCTTCTTACCCCAAAACACCACGAGGTGTTTGTTCCCTCCCCTCCCCGGTGTCAGCCTCGCCTGGTGGCTGTATGGTCATCGACACGAGGCAGCAGCAGGGATGATGAGCGGAGGACTTGACCCTGTTAATGACACGGTGTGGGGCAGTCTGTCCTTTGGAACCCCTTTGCTTTTGCTTTAGGAATAGGAAATCGGTGGTCCTTTTCTAAGACGCTTTCAGTTGCAAGAAGCAGAAGCCACCTCCAGTTAGGAGAGAGAAAAAGGGCCGGGCGCGGTGGCTCACGCCTGTCATCCCAACACTCTGGGAGGCCGAGGCGGGAGGATCGTTGGAGCTCAGTTGGGAGTTCGAAGCCAGCCTGAGCAAGAGCGAAACCCCCGTCTCTACTGAAAAAAAAAGAAAAAAAAAATAGAAAGAAATCAGCCGGACAACTAAAACATACATAGAAAAAATTAGCCGGGCATCGTCTCTACTGGAAAAACAGAAAGAAATTAGCCGGACAACTAAAAAATATATGGGAAAAAATCAGCCGGGCATGGTGGCGCACGCCTGCAGTCCCAGCTACTGGGGAGGCTGAGGCAGGAGGATTGCTTGAGCCCAGGAGTTGGAGGTTGCTGTGAGCGAGGCTGACGCCTCGGCACTCTAGCCCGGGTGACAGAGAGAGACTCTGTCTCAAAACATAAAAACGAGACAGAGAGAGAGAGAGAGAGAAAAGTGATTTGTTGAAGGAATACAAGGTGTTTCATGTAACTCAAGGACAGGTGGAGGCCGGGCGCGGTGGCTCACGCCTGTCATCCTAGCTCTCTGGGAGGCCGAGGTGGGCGGATCGTTTGAGCTCAGGAGTTCGAGACCAGCCTGGGCAAGAGCGAGACCCCATCTCTACTATAAATAGAAAGAAATTAATTGGCCAACTAAAATATATATAGAAAAAATGAGCCGGGCACGGTGTCGCATGCCTGTAGTCCCAGCTACTCGGGAGGCTGAAGCAGGAGGATCGCTTGAGCCCAGGAGTTGGAGGTTGCTGTGAGCTAGGCTGACGCCATGGCACTCACTCTAGCCTGGGCAACAAAGTGAGACTCTGTCTCGAAAAAAAAAAAGGACAGGTGGAAGGGACTAGCAGTGACAGGAAGGACAGGAGGAGCCCCCACAGCAACTCTGAGCCTTTTCTCCCTCTGCAGGTGGCTTTTCCCTTCCCGCCAGGCGGCAACGCATCCTCCCGGGCGCCATCCTCCCAGGTGCAGTTCCGGTTTCCTCGGGCTGAGGCTCTGATTGGCCCGGCTCAGGTCATGTGTCCGTCCCGGGCCCAATCAACCGAGGCCGAGGGGGCGGGGCCGAAGCCGTGCGAACATGGCGGCCGCGGCCCAGGTCTGTGGTAGAGACGCCGTGAGAACAACACACACGCACACGCACACCCGGGGTGGGGACACGCGTTTCCCGTTTCAAAGCCCGGAATAAAATCGTGTGTTGACGACAGAAATATAGAGACCGGCCCCGGAGGGAGCCAGACCCAGAGAGAAACAAGCAAACAAACAAACAAAAAAAAAATGGTTTTTTTTAAAAAAAAAAAAAAAAAAAAAATCAGAAAATAAATTTATTTTTATTACAGGACGAGAGAGCAGCTTGAACTGTTTCACGAGGTTGCGACGCAGTCCTCCACGGGTTCACACTGTCTTTCTGCGCTTGGGGCTGGCTGTGCTGGATTGCTTCAGCAAGGAAGCAACATGGTTTAAACTGACACATTTAATTAATTTCCCTCTTATTTATTTCCTCCTGCAGTATGTGAGAGTAGGAGGGGGAAGTGACCTTTTTTTTTTTTCTCTTGCCCAGGTAACTGAATAAACTAACCGTAAACCCTGCACCTTGATTTCCTCATCTGTAAGATGGAGGCGTTGCCCTGTCGTAGGTTATTTATTATTATTATTTATTTTTTTTTTTTGAGACAGACTCTCGCTTTGTTGCCCAGGCTAGAGCGAGTGCCGTGGCGTCAGCCTCGCTCACAGCAACCTCAGACCCCTGGGCTCAAGCGATCCTCCTGCCTCAGCCTCCTCCCGAGTAGCTGGGGCTACAGGCGTGCGCCACCACGCCCGGCTCATTTTTTTCTATATATGTCAGTTGGCCGATTAATTTCTTTCTATTTATAGTAGAGACGGGAGGGGGGGGTGTCTCGCTCTTGCTCAGGCTGGTCTCGAACTCCTGACCTCGAGCGATCCGCCCGCCTCGGCCCCCCCCTCCAGAGAGCTGGGATCACTGGCGTGAGCCACCGCGCCCGGCCCCGTCATAGGTTTTGTGGCACTTTTAACGAGGCAACGTACATATAGTGCATAGAACTAGCAAAGGTTTGTTCCCTGTCTCCTTGCGGCTCAAGGTGTGTATTTGACCTGGGTTTTGCAGGGGTAAGAAAAGAATCTGTGGCCATGAGACAAAGTAAAGTTTGCTTTGCTCTCGTTGACTTCATAGCTCCACTTCAGTGGTTCCTGTGGGCCGAATCTCCATAATGCCGGGATCCAACCAGCTGAGCTAGTTTTCAGACCCTTAGAACAATGAGTAAGTGTAACAATTAGTATTTCTCCCATTGAAAACAGGTTACATTATCCTACTCTGAGCCTCAGTTTCCTCATCTGTTAAAATGAGAATAACAACACCAATCCCAGAAGGTACCTGTGCAGCTCAGAAATTGTATGAAACACCCAGTGCGATGCTGAGGACACAGTTGGCGCTCACTAATAGAGGCTATTTTCTTTTAAAAGTGGGTTTCTGGCCGGGCGCGGTGGCTCACGCCTGTCATCCTAGCACTCTGGGAGGCCGAGGCGGGCGGATCGTTTGAGCTCAGGAGTTTGAGACCAGCCTGAGCAAGAGCGAGACCCCGTCTCTGCTAAAAATAGAAAGAAATTAATTGGCCAACTAAAAATATACAGAAAAAAATCAGCCGGGCGTGGTGGTGCGTGCCTGTAGTCCCAGCTACTTGGGAGGCTGAGGCAGGAGGATGGCTTGAGCCCAGGAGTTGGAGGTTGCTGTGAGCTAGGCTGAGACCACAGCACTCTAGCCTGGGCAACAGAGTGTGACACTCTGTCTCCAAAGAAAGTAAATAAATAAAAGTGGGTTTCTAATGCAACTGGTTTCTACATATTTCCAGGTCTTCTATAAGTTTTGTGGAACAGCTGAGAGACAAAATGCTGCACCTGCTTTTCAAAAGTGACCCAGCAATTCGACATCCATGGACAAAGCTAGATGTGCAAAGTTCATGGTGGCCTTGCGTGTGTAGCAAAAGACTGGAGACAACCTAAGTGTTTCTCAACAGGAGACTCATTAAATTATCCTATATCCATAGGATGATTGGATAAGATAGAACCTTTAAAAAGAATAAACCCCATGTGCTGGGGCTTATTTATATGTGCTGACACTGAAAAGCTGTCCAGGAAATACTGAATTACAAAGCAGGAGTCAAAACAGTGAGTGCAGCGTAGTCCTACTCAAACTTCAAAAAGACAAAAAGGTCTGGGTCTCCCTTCTCTTTCTCTGGGATGCCACGCTGTGTCCCTGCCCTCTTCCCTGCCCCCAAAAGGATAAGATAAACCTTTTTACTTTAAAAAAGAAAACCGAGGCCGGGCGCAGTGGCTCACGCCTGTCATCCCAGCACTCTGGGAGGCCGAGGCAGGAGGATCGCTCAAGGTCAGGAGTTCGAGACCAGCCTGAGCAAGAGTGAGACCCCCGTCTCTACTATAAATAGAAAGAAATTAATTGGCCAACTAATATATAGAGAAAAAATGAGCCGGGCATGGTGGCACATGCCTGTAGTCCCAGCTACTCTGGAGGCTGAGGCAAGAGGATCACTTGAGCCCAGGAGTTTGAGGTTGCTGTGAACGAGGCTGACGCCACGGCACTCTAGCTTGGGGTAATGGAGTGAGACTGTGTCTCAAAAAAAAAAGAGAAAGAATATATATATGCACACACAGACACACACATAGATGCTCTTGTGTATCACTTTTGTATATATTCAATTTCTGGATAGTTACACACGAAAAATATTAACAGTACTTCATCTGTAGAACAATATGTTCAATGTAATATGTATTAAAGTAAGATATGTAATATGAAAATATTTTTAATATGTACACAAGTGTTTAAAGATAGATATAAAAGCAGCCTGGGAGGATTCCTCTCAAACTGACAAGATGGTGATTTATGCAGATAAAATGGGTTGAAGAATGAGTTAATCAAGGGAGATTCTGGCATTCTGAGCATTGTTTAAATATTTTACAAAGAATATTTCCCAGGATTGCAATTTTAAGTGATAAAAAAATTAAATATAATTGGAAATTTCTACATTGAACGGTTCTCAGTTGTGCATTTTCACCGTGTTAACTATGGTGGTGATGTCTACTAAGGAGCAAGGAAAAGGGAAACAGTTTCCAAAATGGAGACTTTTTCTCTCTCTCTTTTTTTTTTGAGACAGAGTCTTGCTATATTGCCCAGGCTGGGGTGCGGTGGCTATTCACAGCTGCGACCGTAGCGCACTGCAGCCTCGAACTCCTGGGCTCAAGAGATTCTCCCACCTCAGCCTCCCGAGTAGCTGGGACCATAGGCATGCGCCACCACGCCCAGAGAGACGCTCCACTTTAGTTTTAGTATATGTTTTCCTGCTTTATGCCGTATAATAATGAGTATGTTGCATTTATTAAAACACACCAATGAACAAAGGAATTTTCATTTGAAAAATAATGTATTGACTCAAAG
>VSMD01029741.1:0-14454 GCA_008750895.1 Mirza zaza
TCTTTCTTTCTTTCTTTCTTTCTTCCTTCCTTCCTTCCTTCCTTCCTTCCTTCCTTCCTTCCTTCCTTCCTTCCTTCCTTCCTTCCTTCCTTCCTTCTCTTTCTTGCGTCCTTTCTTTCTTTTTTAATGTAATTAATTTTTTTTATTTCAGCATATTATGGGGGCACAAATGTTTAGGTTACATATATTGCCTTTGCCCCACCCAATTCAGAGCTTCAAGAGTGTCCATCCCCCAGACAGTGCACACCACACCCATTAGGCGTGAATGTACCCATCCTCTCCTCCCCCCTCACCTGCCTGACCCCCAAGGAAAATGCACATATTGCCATATATGTGCACATAACTGTTGATCGGTTTATACCAATTTGATGGGAAGTACATGTGGTGCTTGTTTTTCCATTCTTGTTATACTTCACTTAGTAGAATGGGTTCCAGCTCTGTCCAGAATAATACAAGAGGTGCTAAATCCCCATTGTTTTTTGTAGCTGAGTAGAATTCCGTGGTATACATACACCACATTTTATTAATCTATTCATGTATTGATGGGCATTTGGGTGGTTTCCACAACTTTGCAAGACTTTTTCACATGGAAGCTTAATTATGCTCAGTGCTTAAGTATTTAAACCAAATGAAAAAGTCATTTAATCCACCTTATGCCCAAAGAATGGTTCTATGCTGCGGTGCTGGGCAGAGGGCGGGGTGGGGGGGGGAGGGGGGGGCCGTGGGGAGAAACAGAAGGGAGAAGAGGGAGGAAACTCCAGCTCCAGCAGTGGCTGAACGTAACTTGAGATGTTGGTTTGCTTCACGTAAGCTGAGGTGGCTGCTTTTAGGTCCCAGCTCAGGTCACGGTGCAATTAGCCATTTGGCTGAACGATCCAGGGACTGTTTCTCCTGCTCCTCCTCCCAGCACGCGCACCTTGTTCACAGTTGTAGAAATCTGCTCCAGGAGCCCAGGTGCGAGACCGGGACAGATCTGGAAAAGGAATTCGTCATTCTGTAACTTGGCAAAGACGGCCCGCCACGAGCCTAACAATCCATGGAAACCCCCAGCGTTTCACTCGCGGCTCCCATCCCCAAGCGCAGGCCCCGTCCTGGGCGTTCGCGCCGAGACTGGCCACGGCTCAGAGAGCAAATCTCAGTTCGCTGTTACCGGTTACTCCCTCGCGCAGATGCGGGCGCCGGCCCGTGCTCGGGCGGGAAAGCACGCCGGGGCTCGCGGGGTGCGGGACGCCCCGCACGGCAAGCGGCCGCGGTGCCGGGGCGGGGGCTCGCGGGTGCGGGATGGCTAGCACGGCAAGCGGGCCTCGGTGCTGGGGCGGGGGCTCGCGGGGTGCGGGACGGCTCTCATGGCAAGCGGCCGCGGTGCCCGGGCGGGGGCTCGCGGGGTGCCGGACGGCTCTCATGGCAAGCGGCCGCGGTGCCCGGGCGGGGGCTCGCGGGGTGCCGGACGGCTCTCATGGCAAGCGGCCGCGGTGCCGGGGCCGGGGCTCGCGGGTGCGGGACGCAGCTCTGGCGAGCGAGACGGCGCCTCGGCTCCCCCAGGCGAAAGCCCTCCCACCGCGGGACGCTCGCGGGCCGGAGGAGAAGGCGCTGGGGCGCGTGGGGCTGGTGGCCCCCTCGAAGGGAGCCGCGGTTTCGGGGCGGCTGCGGATCCTCCGAAGGGCTGGGCAGGGGGCGGCTGGCCTGGCCCTGGGGACAGCCAGGGCATCCCGGTGCTTGCGGAACGCGCGCTGCCCTCGGGGAGACGCATCTCACGGTTCTCTGGTTGTCCCAGAGGAGCTCGGTGTCACACATGAGAGGCGTCTTTCCCACGGCCTTCATTCCAGTTTCGTTTACTATGTGAACCAGGACAGAAGGCGTCAAGCCAGAGGCCACTGTCCCCTGGCTTCTGGGCTGCAACTGGGGCTCGTGCTCTGTTACTATTATTAAAATGCTGGCGCACCCTTCCAGGACCACCAGGCTGACAGCAAAGAGTGATTTTTCCCAACGAGCGGCCCCCACGTTGGACCTGGCTTCTGTCTCCTTGCTGTGCTGAGGCTCCGTGGGAGATCGGCGTGTCCTGGAGAGGAGGGGGGACCCGGAGGTCTCCCAGGGCTCGGGGAGTCTGGATGTTTTCTCGACGCTCCTTTGGGGTTCACATGCAGCGCCCCTGCTGCGCCCTTCCGAGCGCCCGCCCGTCAGACCTGGGCGCGCCCAGCGAGGCCCGCTGCCAGGTGGAGGCCACGAGCATCCTCGCCCCGGGACGGAGAACAGACGCCGGCAGGACCCGTCCTCCCCGGGTCGCCGCGGAGAAAGTCGGGGGCCTGTCGTCACTCCGCTCCTGCCCGGCGCTTTTCTGAGCGATTTATCTTCTCCACAAACAAAGTCTGTCTGAGACATCACAGGAAAAGCGCCTTAGACCTTCTTGCACCGAGCATTTCCATTGCCGTTTTCCAGTGGAGTTCACATTTTTCACCGGGATCGCATCCATCCACAATTTGTGACATTCTCCCAAGCTCTGGTTCGTCTTTCGTCACGCGCCCACCTGTCCCGGGAGACGACGCTCTCAGGATCGCGCCGCCCTGCTGCGAGCCCGTGTCCGTCCGTGCGGGAGCACTGCGCGCCGAGCAGGCGGCGGGTGCGGGCCGGGGCTCCGCGCTGTGCGTCCTTCCGAGTCCGGCTGCGGGCAGGAATCGCGGCCGCCTCCGTGATGTCTGTGGCTCTCCCATCTGAGCGCGAATCAGGCTCCAGTAATCATTTCTCAGACAGTTGACTCGGAACTTTGATAAAGACTAAACAAGCATCTTGAAAACCTGAATTTATTTTTTTAACTTATTAGGTGCTTTGTCGTGCCTACTAACTTCCTAATTTATAGCTAACGAGCAGTCCAGCGTTGTCTAAGAAGGCCGGGGGTTAAGTCTGGCACAGAAAAGCCTCTCAGGCAGCTTCCAAGTGGCATCGGCCATGGTGAGTGGCGCAGAGAAAAGCCAGCGGCTTTGCTTACTGTTGCCAGCGCTCGTCTCTTCCCTGTGATTTACTGTGTGGCGCTCGTCAGTGGAAGGAACTTTGTTCTGTTCCTCCCCAACTCTTGCTCACCCATAATTTAATAGCAGCTAAGTCAGAATGTCTTAAACGAGAAAGGCTCGTTTCTATTTAGGCTCCGATGACTCCGCAGGACAAGTTCCGCGCAACTGAAGTTGCCGTGAGAGTCGAGAGTCGCCAACGCCCAGTGCCGAGTGTCCCCGATCACCGGAAACGGTGCGGGAATGTCAGGGGCGCATCTGGTGAGTTTTATGTTCTTATTTCCTTAATTGCTTTTTACATAAATCCGAAAATAGTGATTAAAGTAGTGCAGGCTCTGAAATACTTATCATTAATATGTAATCTCTTCTGATAAAACTTTCAGTGTGCAACTAACAGAAATAAGTCGGTGTTTTAGTCTCAGGCTCTCTCTGCCGCGGAGAAGGTTCTGTGCCCCGGCGGGGTAGGGCCGGGAGGTGCAGACCGTCCCTGTCTCAGAAGCTCCCGTCAGCTTCCCGGGAATGAGTGCTCCACAGCAAGGAACATGTCACTCTCTCTGCCTGTCCCATGGGACCACAGCACCGGGTACAAACGATAATGCAATGTCCTTTTCTGCTTTAAGTTTTAAAACATTACATGTCTGAGGAATGGAATCTGCCCTCAATTTCTGTTTGTATTTTTGCCATAAAGCCCTAGTGACTGTGAAAACTGCTCCTGGGGACAGGATGGGCTGTTTGAACTAAAGAGTAATAACGAATGTGTGGTGTCCACTCTATGAGGATTATCTCTAAAAACATGTTGTCCTGCCCGAATCTTGTTGTCTGTGCCCTGGTAGGGTTGTATAAGAAATGGGAAGATCATGGCAAGAAGTGGCCCAGTCTTTATAAATGTTCTTTTCAAGAAAACGAGTAAACGCTATGTTTTAAAGTATCCCAGGGTGACATTTCATAATGCATTTGAGCTATAAAAAATGGGGAAAAAATTGAACACTGTACACAGCAACCTTGAACTGAAGATATCTGCATCAGCAGTATGCCTTCAACCTCTTCAGAACTTTCTCATTCTTCAATTAGAAGTTGACCAAGTTATCAACATAGAAAAACTCACAGGCTTCATTCTGAGATACAGAACGAAGCTGTCTTCACTCTACATCAAGTACATGACATCTTCATGTCTTCCACTACACGACTACTTGGGAAGCTGACCCTGCGCAGCCATGTACAAAAAATTGAATCAAAATAGATTAAAAACTTAAATCTAAGACCTGAAACTACGAAATTGCTAGAAAAAAAACAGTGGGGAAACACTGGGCAAAGATTTCTTGAGCAATACCTCAAAAACACAGGCAACTAAAGTGAAATTGGACAAATTCGATCATATCAAGCTAAAAAGCTTCTGCAAATATAAAGAGCTCAAACAACTCAATAGGAAAGAAAACAAATAGACATTTCTCAAAAGAAGATATACAAATGACCAACAGGTATGTGAGGAAATGCTCAAGATCACTAATATCAGAGAAGTGCAAATCATAGACCATAATGAGATACCACCTCACCCCAGTTAAAATGGCTTTTGTGTGAAAGACGATAATGAATGCTGACAAGGGTGTGAAGAAAGGGGAACCATTGTACACTGTTGGCAGGAATGTAAATTAGCACAGCCACTATGGAGAACAGTATGGAGGCTCCTGAAAAAACTAAAAATAGAACTACCATATGATCCAGCAATCCCACTGCTAGGTATATATCCAAAAGAAAGTAAATCAGCATATTGAAAAGATATCTGCATTCCTGTGTTTATTGCAGCACTATTCTTAATAGCAAAGATTTAGAATCAACCCAAGTGTCCATCAATGGATGAATGGATAAAGAAAATGTGGTATATATACACAAAGGAATATTATTCATCCCTAAAAAAGTATTAAATCATGTCATTTTCAACAACATGAATGGAATTAGAGGACATTAGGTTAGCTGACTTAAGCCAGGCACAGAAAGACAAAAAAAATATCACATGTTCTCTCTCATATGTGGAAGCTAAAAAAAAATTTTGAACTCATGGAGACAGAGAGTGGATGATGGTTGCTGAAAGCTGGGAAGGGTGTTGGGGAGGGGAGTATAAAGTGGAGATGGTTAGTGGGTGCAGGAATACAGTCAGATAGAGGGAATAAGACCTAGTGTTCAGTGGCACAATGGGGTGACTATAGTTAATAAAAATTTATTGTATATTTTAAAATATCTAAAAGAGTGGCGTTGGAATGTTCCTAATGCAGAGAAATGACAGATGCTTGAGGTGAAGGATTCCTTGGTTGCCCTGATTTGATCATCACACGTTTGCCTGTATCAGAACATCACATGTACCTATCAATATGTACAACTATTATGTACCCAAAATAATAAAACATAAAAAAATTTATGAACAAGAGAAAAATAAGTAAATAAAAACAAAATTCTTGCCATGCAATGGAAAAGGAGAAAAAAATGCCTTAGCTTGTCCCCACATCATAGCATGGAAAATAAAATCATTTTGGGCCACAAAGAAGGGGGCGAATTCAGGTCCTCTGTAATCTTTGAGAGAGTGAACGTTTTCTCGGGAGGGAGGATTTTGACATGAGCTGGCTCCTTATAGAGCATGAGGACCAGGCCCACAGGATGTCATGAAAGTCCCTTGTTCTTTTGGCTGGTTCTGTGGACAAACGTGATGTTCTCACACCCCCACATGAGCCCCGTGCAGATTTAGCCCACAGCCAGGCCATTTTTATTCTGAAGGGCTGGTCCCAGAACCAACTAGACAAGCAGATCCTACTCAGCCAGTCTGTGTTCCCCAAAGTACGGCAGACTGGTAGGACTGAGTTTAATTAATACACAGAAAACCGCTTTTATTCTTAACTTTGTTTCTATAGTGATTCACTATGGCAAGCGATCTGGTATTTTCCTCACAGTAAAGATTTAAAATTTCCTTTTTTCATGTATTTAAGTTTAAATTGTGAAAATAATTTAGAATGCAAATGAATAGTATAGGTAATACTCAGATATAAAAATATTATACAAATGGCACAAGAATTAAGTTAGTTTGGGACTCATTCTGTGTATTCTATGAGTTCTGTAGACTATGAAAGTCAAATATTAATGAGCTGAATCCCAATTGGTTTCTCTCCTCCAGAGAAATGATTTGGGGGACCCAAGCCTTGAAAAACTAGTTTCAGACTTGGATGTGAAATTTAAATAATCAATTTTAATGGTAGGTATTTTGGGAAGAATGACTGAACAAACAATCAATAAAAAGTTCATTTTTAAAATCTCTGTTTGTGAAAAAGTGTCCATATAATATTGAGCATACGGTGGGGAGACAGATTGAGCATGACCCCGACTCCATCAAACAAGACCAGTGTGGCGGTGTCTAAGGAGGCGTGAAACCAAGTTGTGACATCAGCAGTCATCCGCAGGTGGTTTTTCTTCCTCATGTTCCCCTCTATTCTTTAGACAGGTTTCCAATTATCATGTTTTACATTTATTGCAGAAAAGAGCTCAAATGTTATTTATGTATTTTTCCATTTCATCAAAATTTCATACATATGAAAGTCTCTTAACACCATTGATTGGCAATGCATTTGTGTTTTATTAATAACTGTGTTTTCAGTGACATGTTTCCATCTGTTAATAGGGACCTCAATAGAAGAAGAAAGAACCACTTCCCACTGACCTGAGGCATAAAAGAGGGGGTGGGGGCAAGGTGACTCACAAAGAACACACTGATGTCCATTCACAACTCTCTCTAAGCTCAACAACATGGGTTGCCTTTTCTTTCTCTTAACAGTGTCTTTCACAGAGCAGAAGTTTTTAATTTTAATAAAGCTCAATTACCTATCTTCTCTCTCATGTAGTATCAAAAGCTCGTCACTAAGTTCAAAGTCATCTAGACTTTCTCCTATGTTATTGTCTAGAAGTTTTATACTTTCGCATTTTACGTTTAGGTTTGTGATCCATTTTGAGTTAATTTTTGTGAAGGGTGTGTTTTCAAATGCTGAACCAGCCTTGCAGACCTGGATTAAATCCCACTTGGTCCATCAGCCTTGGAGATGGAAAAAAAAGAAAAGAAAAAAGAAATTAATCCCACTTGGTTGTAGTACATATTCTTTTTATACATTGTTGGATTTTATTTGTTCACATTTGGATAAGTATTTTTGCGTCTATGTTCACAAGAAATATTGGTTTTCCTTTCTTGTCATGTCTTTATCTGGTTTTGGCATTATGGTAATGCTGGCCTCATATTATGAGTTAGGAAGTGTTCCTTCTGCTTCTATTTTCTGGAACAGATTGTGGAGAACTGACATCATTTCTTCCTCAATTGCTTTAATTCACCTTTGAACCCATCTGAGCCTGGCACTTTCTGTTTGGGATGGTTATTAATTATTGATTCAATTTCTTTAGCCGATACAGGCTCATTCAGATTATCTATCTCTTCCATGTGCATTCTGGTAGATTGTGTCTTTCAAGGAATTGTTTCTTTTCATCTACGTTAAGAAATATGTGGGAATAGAAGTGTTCATAAAATTCCTTTATTGTCCCTTTAGTGTGCACTTGATCAGTGATAACGGTCCCCCTTTCATTTCTGATGTCAGCGATTTGTGTCTGCTCTCTTTTTTCTTGGTTAGCCTGCATGAGGGCATTGCGAGGCTGTTTTTACCCAAGACCAGCGTGGGGGCATTGGCAGAATCCCTGGCATGCTGCAGGGCACCCCCACCCTCGGCCTCCCAGGGCCAGGGCTCTGCCCTTTGCCGGGAGACTCAAGGAGCACCCCCACGCTGAGTATCTGAGGTGCTACATTTCCTCTTTCCTCTAAACTATGGCACTGAGGGGCATTTTCCACTGAAAGGCAGCATCTTAATTTCTGTGCAAACTAGCCCAGAAGAGAAAATCCTGCACTCACAATAATGACAGCAATTTGTGGTTTTGTAACTGTACACAGTGAAAACTTACTATGCCATTAACTTGCAACCACTAGCATAAAGTGATTCTACTGTATCTCAGGGAATATTTAATTCTTTAACCTCCTCTTATTTCTAAATTTTTCCTTCTAGGATCAAAATAAGCACACAAATCTCAACTTCAGGATAATACTTTATCCTCATACACTGTTTTATACTGCTTCAGAATGATTTAAAGATTTCTTCTGCTACTCAAAACAGTTCCGTGAAATAAATATTATTTCTTACTCTTGAAAAAATTAAAACTCAAAGAACTTGAGTGAATTTTCTAAGGATCACATAGGTAATTAGAACCAAAATTAGAATCTTTAATCCTCAAATAATTTTTTTCTGGAATTTCCGTGACGACATGTTTTTCTCTACCCCTTAATACTGCTAGTGGTGAAATACAGTGAAGACGCCACTCTAATGGGAATCAAAGAATATGGGAGGGACTTACAGATTATCTGATTTAATTCATTCATTTTACAATGAGAAAATGAAGACCAGTGTAAGTGAAATTTTTGCCTGCAGTCTCCTGGCCAAACCATTGCCTTGTCTGTTGCATTTTGCTGATATTTGTACCAATTTTTTAAATGTGTGTTATTGCTAAGGTGTACACTCTCTATTACTTCCCTCATACATAAGTTGCAGATTACCTGGAAACTACTTTTTGTACTTTTCGGGTCTTTTCACCATTGTAATACCTAATAGTGTTTGAGGGGGTTGGAGTAGTTTTGTCTTGTTTTGTTTTTTTCCTTTTTACACTTCAAGATCATTGAGTAGTGTTTGGGGTTTTTAACAAGATCATCATGTTGGCAAAGAAAAGGTAAGTTATTAGATGTTAGCAACAATTTTTCAAGAGTTATGTAGAGAAAAGTTTTGAAACTGATAGCTAAGTAAAGTTTTAATCTGTATCTGTAGGTTTCACTTAAGTATGATTCTGTCTGTAGCCCCCATTTTCACAAGTAATGAAGAGTTAACTACAAACATGACAAATAGAAAAGCAAAATATTGGCCTACTGTGAATTAGACAAGGTCCTAAAAATAAAAATTATGAATATTTTGTCAAATTAACAGATTGAAAAAAACAGTGAGTATAACTTATTACATCAGCTTATGAAATGTGTCACTAGGATTGCACATTTATACAAAATTGGATTAAAAATCAAGCTCTAAACCGGTTAATTTGTCTTGGCTTGTGACTATATTCCAGCAATAAATGTGTTAAAGTAATATAACAATCAGTAGTCCTAAAAATAATACATAAATTTATACCACTCACTATTACTTACTTCTATTACTTAAATAGAAATAAGATGCTGGATAATAACTTTATATATGATGGCATATTTAGAATGTGATGGTGTATTTACAGGTAACATAAGGAAGGTCTGATTTTCACTTTACATTTTTTAAAGAAGCATTTCTGTAGCACCCATGGCTGTTCAAATTAGCCTGTGTAATATCTCACAATATAGACACCACGATTCTTACCTTCACGCTATGGTTGCTTCCTTGTGATGACCCAAGTCACATTCATTGGAATGGGAAGACTTATTGTTAATAAAAAATTAATGTATCATATGAAAATTTAGGCACTTTGTCTGCCATTTTCTCTTCTTTTACCCTCTGTTGTTTGCACAAGGTTAAATCAGACCCTTCAAAGTGAGAAGGCAATGAAGTAAGGAAAGGGAAAGGGAACAAAAGACACAGGCAAAGACAGAGAGAGGGAGGAAGAGACAAGAGGAAGGCTGAGGAAGGAGAGAAGGCCTTCGGGAGCAAATTGTTATTACCCTCGGACACCTCACCACGGGGAGAGCACAGGCCTGATCCTGAGCGAGTAGCCGGGTCTTCTGCAGGACTCACAAGGGACTTGGTCTCGTAGACATCTGGTATTTGCAGTTAAAGTGAGGGGAAGGTATTCTGAAACTTTAGCTTCAAGAGCATGCACCTCAACGAAATCTCCTAGTTAGGAGTAAAATATATTTTTATTTTGTGAATAATCTTTAAAGACATATTGGATTAATTGGAAGAATTTTTTTAATGCCTCTCTTTTTAAAACTTTTTAGTACTTAAAAAAAAAGAGCCTAAGAGTACCACTATGGCTTGAATATGTTCCCTTCAAA
The DNA here is from genome assembly GCA_008750895.1 of Mirza zaza. Lineage (NCBI taxonomy): Eukaryota > Metazoa > Chordata > Mammalia > Primates > Cheirogaleidae > Mirza > Mirza zaza. The sequence continues at coordinate 10,096 of VSMD01029741.1, forward strand.
ACTCAGGTGTGCAAACTTGATGGCCAGTGCAGTGGTATTAAGAGGCAATTGGGTCACGAGGGCTCCTCCCTTGAGAGTAGGGTCAAGGTCCTTATCAGAAAAGCTCTTGCAGCAGCACCTGGCTGTCTTGCCCTCTGCTTTCTGCCACGTGAGGACACACCGTTCTTCTCCTCCAGAGGACGCGGCAGCAAGGTGCCGTCCTGGAAGCAGAGAGCAGCCCTCACCAGGCAAACCAAACCTGCCAGTGCCCTGATCTTGAACTTCCCAGCCTTCAGAACTGTGAGAAAATAAATGTCTGTTCTTTATAAATTATCTAGTCTCAGGTATTTTGTTACAGCAGCACAAATGGATAAGACAGGCACTCTGATCAGCAATGCCAACCCTATAGAAATGTGTGCATAGGTTCCCAAAAAAACAGGTACAGAAATGGGAATGGGAGCACCGTTAATAACAGCCCCAAACTAAAAACCACTCAGCCTCATCTCAGAACGTATCCTATTTCTCTGTATGCTCTGCTTGGTAGAGAGCAGCCCGCTGCAGATGTCACCAGCTTAAAAGAGATGGCATGTGCCATCCTGAGCCATATCCCATGCAAATAACTCCCTCCATGAACGGTGAGCACATCCAATCACTGGAACCTCATTCTCATGATCATCCTCCTAACCCCCCTGGCTGTGCTGCTGAAAATTGAGGCTTTGAGGGACATGTTCGAAATCCCTGCTTAAGAAAACAGTGCATCACTGGGCTTGCACGAAATAAAATCTGTGGATGCTGAAGCCTTGCACTTTGATTCCTCAACAGCGAGCTGAAAGGACCACACCTAGAGGTAATTTGCATTTAGCTCCTGAATAAGTTTTTAAAGCAAAATCTATTTGGTATGAAGCGTACTGAAATATCCTGCATTTGCAGTGGGTGGGGTTGATTTATTCACCCTCCTGTGCCACATATGCTGCTGATGCCGTGCAGTGGTTCACAGCAATGACAAACTTGAGCGTTCCACATTTCTGTTGCTGGTGGTCTAGTGGGCTGCTTGTTTTCTTTGTCACAGTGCTCGGGGATGGAGGATTTGCTATTTCTATAATTTCTGGCTTGGGGGTTAGTACAGCTCCTCATTGGTTATTAGTATTGCAGAAGATACTTATCAAATACAAAAGAAATCTTGCAATGACGTCATCATATGCCAGTATAATGAAGACCCCATCAAGCATGTCATGCCTAAACCCACATGCATGTCTCTTCAACCTTTCCTGTTCATAGGGCCTGTGGTTCCTTTGCAGAGCATTGACATCGCTCAGAAGCATTACAAATGCAGACGTGCATTACAAATGCAGACGTGCAGACCCCACCCCAGGGCAACTGAAGCAGAATGTCCACTTTACAGGTTCTGCTGGTGCTACGTGCCAAGTGCCACCATCCTCAACCACTCTAGGGTTTGCACTGTTCTGAGCCATTCCTCCAGGTGCTTCCACAGACAGGATTCCCTTCGATACAGCAACCTAGTGGGCAGCTGCTGTGCTCCCTGCCTCACACGGAGGGAAGGGGGCTCGGCAGGAGTGACCTGTGCAGGGTGGACAGGCTGCTTGTGCATGAGAATAACCCTGAATTTTTAAAATCATTTGGCTAACTCTCTTTGACCTATTGACTCAGAATCTCCTGGGACTGGGGTCTTGGTGTCTGTCTTTTTAAAAAGCTTCCAGCCTCGCGCAGCCAGTCTGAGGGCTACGCGCAGAACCATCACTCCCATCCTGCTACCCACCATGCCCTCTGAAAGGGAGCTGATAACATTTGATGTGGCAGCTATCACTCTGTGACTGCGGGATTTAAAAGCATGTGTCAATGTGTTCTGTTCCCGCACAGCCCCTATACTGAGAGGTGCAGGAAGGTGGCAACAGACGAGGACATTTCACCTGTGTGCTTTCAGGGTCTGGCGCTTAGCAGGTGCTCTGTGTTGGCTGATGACTGATGGTCTTCAGCAGCCCTCACCCTTCCTGGCCTCCCAGCAGCCTCTGATGCTGCTGGTCACCGCCTTCTTGATGAACGTTCTCCTCCCTGGGCCTCTGAAATAACCCCTCTCTGGCCCTCTGATCTAGCCCCGCCTCATCTGCCTTCCCTTAGGGTCCTCCTTCTCTACCACCATGACATGCGGAGCTCACCAAGGTTCAGTCTGGATCCTCCTCTCATCACCGGGAACTTCTGCCCAAGGCAGCACGTGATGGGCCTCCTCTGAGCTCAAGCTTACACATCTGCCTGTGCACATCCAGGAAGGCGACCCAGAGTCTTGGGTGGCTTGTGCACAGTTTCTTTTTTCTTTTTCTTTTTTTTTTTTGAGACAGTGTCTCACTTTGTTGCCCAGGCTAGAGTGAGTGCCGTGGCGTCAGCCTAGCTCACAGCAACCTCAAACTCCTGGGCTCAAGCAATCCTACTGCCTCAGCCTCCCGATTAGCTGGGACTACAGGCGTGTACCACCATGCCCAGCTTATTTTGTCTATATATATTAGTTGGCCAATTAATTTCTTTCTATTTATAGTAGAGATGGGGTCTCGCTCTTGCTCAGGCTGGTTTTGAACTCCTGAGCTCAAGCAATCCGCCCACCTCGGCCTCCCAGAGTGCTAGGATTACAGGCATGAGCCACCGCGCCCGGCCGTTGTGCACAGTTTCTATGCCAATCCCCCCAAGAAAGAACCTCTGATCTTCCTCCTTTAACCTGGCCCTTGTCCCATATGCCCGTGTCCATGAACAGTACCATTGTCTGTCCCGTGTGGAAGGCAGACACCTAGGAATGCTCCACAGCACTCTCTTCCTTGCCCCTCATGTCCAACCCGTCTTCAATCTATTGTCTATCAATTTCACCTCCTAATTATCTCTCCAATATACCCACCCAGTGTTCGCCATCACCACGGCTACCACCCCAGTCAAGCTCCAATCTGCTACAATCTCTTGCCTGGACTTCTGCGATGGCCTCTGAATTCTTCTCTCTACTTTCATTCTGACCCCTCCGGTCTGTTCCGCACACTGCAGTGGGCCGCTCTACCAAGGCTCCCGGGATCCCAGCAGTCACACCTTTGTATAATCCCTTCTGAGTGTGGGCTGCAGCAAGTGACTTGCTCTGTGAATAGAATATGGTAAAAGTGATGGGATGTCACATCTGAGATTAGGTTACAAAATGAGTCTCTCTCTGTCTCTCGCCATCCCCACTCTGGGGGAATCAAATTGCTGTGAGCAGCCCGATGAAAGAGCCATGAGACAATGAACAGATGTCTCCAGCCAACAGTGAGTCAAGAGCTGAGGTCTGCCACCAGCCATGTGAGTGGCCTTGGGTATGAACTGTCCCCTCCCCTTGTCAATCCTTGAGATATCTGCAGTCCCCGCTGACACTGGATTGTAGTCTTGTGGGAGGCAGACCCAGAGACAGAGGACCCAGCTAAGACCAAATGACTAAATTCATTTGGACCCATGACCCAAATTTGGACCCATGACCAAATTCCTGACCCACAGAACTCAGAGCTAATAATAATGTGAGTTGTTTTATGCTACTACATTTTGGGGAAATTTGTTACACAGCAGTAGATAACTGACACAGCCATCATGCCACCCTCTGCTTTACTTCAAGACCACTCATTCTTTAAGAATAAAGACTAAGACCCCTGACACCCAAGGGTCTTTTGGACCTGGCATCTGCTGACGTCTGTACCTCACCTGGAACCAAGATTTCCTGCTTTGAGCGTTCCAGACATCTCATCTTCTTGCAGGTCCCTGACGAAGTTCTGCTCCCTCTGTGCACAGGGCCTTTGCACAGCACCCCCCTCCCACCTCCGGCTTCCTTCAACGCTCAGCAGAAGCGTCACCACCTGCGGGAAGCCTTCCCTGCCTCCTCTGACCCAGGCTGGGTTCCACTGCGAATGCTCTTACAGACGCCTGACCTTGACTTTCAGGGCTGGCCTGCTGACCTCGGATTGTAATTGCACATCATGTTCGGGGCTATTTCACTAAAATCTGTCTCCTTCGCTAGATTGTAAATTCCAGAAGAACAGGGACCATGTGGCAGAGCCAGGTCTGTTTAGGTCACCACTGTCTCCCCAGCACCTGGCACATCAAAAGTCTTCATTAATATCTGACAAAAGAACGGGCAGGCCCAGCACGGCCCCCTGCCCCTTCCCAGCCCGGCACGCACACCCTCTCTAGGCCATTTCCGAGGACTGCGGCGAGGCCGGCGGCCGAGGCCGGGCACAGAGCTGTGTGAGCCGCTGCCAAGGGCCCGCCTTGCATCCCAGGGGCGCCAGGTGCCTTCGTGGGCCAGGCACCGGCTGGGGGCGGGACGCAGGGCGGGGACACAGCGGCAGCCCCTGCCCTCGCGGTGTC
>VSMD01029742.1:0-62561 GCA_008750895.1 Mirza zaza
GCATTCGAATGTTTATAGCAGCACAATTCATAATCGCAAGGCTGTGGAAACAGCCCAAGTGCCCATCAATCCAAGAATGGATTAATAAAATGTGGTATATGTATACCATGGAGTACTATTCAGCTCTAAGAAACAACGGTGATATAGCACATCTTATATTTTCCTGGTTAGAGCTGGAACCCATACTACTAAGTGAAGTATCCCAAGAATGGAAAAACAAGCACCACATATATTCACCAGCAAACTGGTATTAACTGAGCAGCACCTAAGTGGACACATAGGTACTACAGTAATAGGGTATTGGGCAGGGGGGAGGCGGGAGGGGGCGGGTATATACATACATAATGAGTGAGATGTGCACCATCTGGGGGATGGTCATGCTGGAAACTCAGACTTGTGGGGGGAGGGGGGAAAGGGCATTTATTGAAACCTTAAAATCTGTACCCCCATAATATGCCGAAAGAAAAAAAAAAAGAATTACAGGTGAGAAGAGTATGATGAAGTGGTGGTGAAATTAAAGGAAAATTTTATATCCCGTTTATTACTTGCCCCTCCCATAATACTTCCAACAGTACCTGACTTATTTATCACTAACCAAGGCTAACTGAAGCAAGAATGGACACTGAAAAACAGCAATCTTTTTTAAATAAAATATTGTAATAATCAATTTCATTTATTTATACTTTTTTGCAAACAGCAATCTTTTTTATTTATCCTAATAAATTAAACCAGAGAAACAGAATATTTTATTATATCATATAGAGTTAGAGTTTGGACAGAAACAGTCAATATGGTGCAAAATGAGTAAAGAATGTCAGTGTTGTGTGTGTGTGTGTGTGTACGTGTGTGTATAAAAGGAGGAGGAGGGAAGGAAAGAAGAAAAGACATGGTGGAAAGGGAGAGACAGAGACAGACAGAGAAAAAAGCACTGACTGCATAAGAGCAAAGAGGCTGAGATAAAATGGACAGTAAGACAACAAAAACCCTGATTGAGGAAGTAGCTTTGGCTCCAGCATTTCTATTTTTGTTCGTAAGTTTCAATTCCTGTTCTTGGATTCTATGAAATGTCTATATTGTGAGAATTTACTTTCCCCTGCATTCTACTTGAGTAATTTGGAGCTAGTCTCAATTTTTCTATAACTAAACCCTCAAGGAAAATGTATTCTAATTAAAGGGAGCTGATAAAAAGAGAAAGAAATTCAAGAGAATCCAAGTGTTTCAAATATGGTTAAACCTTTGCATTTACAGGGGGAAAAGACTGTCCAGGAAAACAAAGGCCAGGTCAAAACATACCCTAATATGTCATGCCAGGAATTTGGGCTATGGAGAGTCAGTGAAAATTTTTATGGAAGGAAGTCACATATCTAGACATGCATTTGGAAGTGTTCATTTTGGAGAATGGAATTGGAGCTGGGCGAGACTAGAGGTTGGAAGAGTAGTTAATTGGCCACTGAAAAATTGAGGTGAGGGATCTCTCTAGAAACCTCTGTGCCATGAGAGCCAAGTGGAGGAAGAAGCGAATGTGCAGGCTGAAACCCAGAAGAAGATGAGGCAGAAGTCCAAGTAAACCACTTACTTCTGCACATGTGAAGGCCATACAATCAGAAACATGTAATTCCAGAGTCTGGGGACACTGGTAAAGTTGCCGGACTGCAGGCTACTGTCTGGAACTTGCCTCTCAGTGGAACTAGAACTTCATCACCATCCGATCCCCAATGCTACCTCTAAGAGACCCATCTTGCTCATACCAAAACAGCTCCTATTGGTCCTTTGCCCTAGACCTGACATTCTGAATTAGTTCTGTTCTCAGTTGTGGCTGAGTGTCACAATTATACAATAATCACCTTCTGCTGTTTCAGCTGAAGAATTAAAAAAAAAAATTGTGCAGATGGAAAGAAGAAATGGGAATGATTTGAGAGGCATGTAAGAAGTAAAAGGCTTTATAAGAACTCTCTATATAAGGAACATGTTGACTTTTTGTTACATTTATGATACATCTTTTTTCCTGTTTTTGTTTTAAAATTTTTATTACTTTTCTTTGGCCGAATAATTGATTTAAGTTTTGAAGTAGGCCAGGCATGGTGCCTCAGGCCTGTAATCCTAGCACTCTGGGAGGCTGAGACGGGAGGATCGCTCAAAGTCAGTAGTTCGAAACCAGCCTGTGCAAGAGTGAGACTCCGTCTCTACTATAAATAGAAAGAAATTAATTGGCCAACTAAAAATATATATAGAAAAAATTAGCCGGGCATGGTGGTGCATGCCTGTAGTCCCAGTTACCTGGGAGGCTGAGGCAGGAGGATTGCTTGAGCCCAGGAGTTTGAGGTTGCTGTGAGCTAGGCTGACACCATGGCACTGTAGCCTGGCCAACAGAGTGAGACTCTGTCTCAAAAATAAAATAAAATTAAATTAAATTAAAGAGTGAGACTCCATCTATACTAAAAATAGTAAAAATTAGCTGGGTGTGGTGTTACATGCCTATAATCCCAGCTACTCGGGAGGCTGAGGCAGGAGGATCACTTGAGCCCAGGAATTTGAGGTTGCTGTGAGTTGGGCAACAGAGTAAGACTTCGTTTCAAAAGGTAAAATAAAATAATAAAAATATTTTGAAGTAGTTAAATCTGCCCTTTTTTTTCTTTTGTGATTCTTAACCTTAAGCTTTTTGTTTCCCCCACAGACAGGGTCTTGTTCTGTCACCCAGGCTGGAGTACAGTGGCACAATCATAGGTCACTGCAACCTTGAGCTCCTAGGCTTAAGTGATTCTCTCGTCTCAGCCTCACGATTCACTGGGATTACAGACATAAGCCACCACACCAGGCTTATAGTCTTAAACTTAACATTGAATTTATAGGTTAATTTGGAAAGAACAGCCATAGTTACAGTGGTGAGTCCGTAAACAAGGTATATTTCTCCATTTATTTGTTTTTTCAAATTCCAGTAAGTTTTGTAATTTTCGCCCCAGAGGACTTCCATTATTAAAAAATTATGTATATAATGTACTTTATGTTATATATATTCCAATAATCTCAAATATGTTATTGCTATTGAAAGATGTATCTCTTAAAATGTCTATTTTTTTTTTCTTTTTTTTTTTTTGAGACAGAGTCTCGCTTTGTTGCCCAGGCTAGAGTGAGTGCGGTGGCATCAACCTAGCTCGCAGCAAACTCAAACTCCTGGGCTCAAGCAATCCTTCTGCCTCAGCTTCCCGAGTAGCTGGGACTACAGGCATGCGCCACCATGCCCGGCTCATTTTTTCTATATATATTAGTTGGCCAATTAATTTCTTTCTATTTATAGTAGAGATGGAGTCTCGCTCTTGCTCAGGCTGGTTTCGAACTCCTGACCTTGAGCAATCTGCCCGCCTTGGCCTCCCAGAGAGCTAGGATTACAAAAATGTCTATTTTCTAATTATCTGTTACACAATTGATTTTTTTTTTTTTTGTATATTGGTCTTTTATCTAGTAAACTTGTAGAACTCTTTTTCTGTTGTTGTAAATAATTTTTCTATGATAAAAAATAAATTTTCGATGTAGAACATAATATCTGCCATGACATATCTATTTTTCTTTATGATCTTATACCGTTTATTACCTTTTCTTGCCTTAATTATGCTACATAGGACCTACAGTATTATGCTGAATAGGAGCAGTGACAGTGCGCATACTTACGTAGTCAATTAACCAAGAAGATTTAGCAATACTAAATATGAATGTAGCTAATAAAGAACTTCAGGCGCTGGGATTGCTGTGTGGTTCTCAGGGGGCAGGTTGAGTTGGAGGGTGGCTCACGCTCGCTGAGACAGCATCTCAGGGACCATGGCAGAGGGAGATGATCGGAGCACCAACTTGCCGCAGAGACTGCAATCTGGAAGAGCAGCTTAGGGATGGGGAGAAGTGATGCTGATGACACAAAAAGTCCTCAGATGGGAAAGAGGCTGGTTTCCACCTGCCATCATGGGTGTGGCTTCTTTGGTGTTTCTGGTGGTCTACTATCTGCTGCTTCCTGTTTTGTTATGTTTTTGTGCTTGGCTGACTACATTTGTTCCCATTCTAGCACCTAGAATTTTTGGCTTCAATAAATGGACCACTGAACAACAGCAAAGATTCCATGAAATCTTCAGCAATCTAGTAAAAATTCGACGCAGAGCCGTGTGCTGGTGGAAACGCCTGTTTACACAAAAAGAAGAAAAACCTAAAATATACTTCATGACCACGATCTTGCTGCGGTTGCTTAGGTGGGCCACAACCTGCTTTTCACCTACCTGATAGTGACTTTCTTAGTGTTGCTTCCTGGACTTACCCAACATGGAATCATTTTGAAGTACATTGGAATGGCCAAAAGGGACATAAATGAGCTTTTCAAACAAAAGGAAAGAAAAATGAATAATTCATCTGCTTTATTCAATGTGATTAATGGAGTGTACATTGTCCCTGGGAACACTTTCTACTCTACTGTCTGGATACTAAAATGTTAAAGAAATAGCTCTTTGTTCTCCTTCACTCTGCCCACAGTTAATAGAAATTCAGACACACCAAATATGGCTTCGTGCATAGTGTCTTCATGACAAGTGTAGTTGAGTACATCCTCATCAGTTGGCCTTATATGGAAAACTCATTAGTGAGTATGACTTATTTTGATTTTTCTCACCTGGTGTTAATTGGATTCTTACTTTTAGGCAACTTTCTTTAATATAGTGGTGGACTTTACCCTTTAGTACAGTTAAAGTGACTTTGGATAATTGTTGAAGTTGATCTTTGCTTTAGCTAGTTACAAGGTTGTGGTCTGTGGCTACAGGAAGCTGATTCTACTGTCTGCTTTCACAGTCTGCTTAAAAAACTGTCTGATTTCAAAAATATAGAAAACAAGTTTACCACTTCTGATGAAGAGACCAATTAAGAATTATTCCTCATTCTGTTTCTTTGTCGTGGGAGAAGAATCCCCATGGAATAAGTGGAAACTAATTCCATGTCCTAGTGTGTGTAGGTTTCTTCCTTGCACAAAACTTAGCAATTTGTAGGAAACATTGGTCTTTTCTCCCAAATGAGAAAAATCTGAGAGGCTTAGAGCTCTTGTCCCCTTGTACTGAGACTTCAAGTTAGTAAATTGGTAAAAGCTTTTTAATAGCAGACTTCCAAACGATTATATTTAGGATTTTTTAGCATACTTTAAATTTCACATTTTCAGCTGACTTTAGCTATAATATACAGTAGGTTCAGATTTTGTCTATGACCTTTACTCAAAAAAATCAGCCAGTAAAGGCCCAAAGTCTTCTCTGTTTAGTCAAGATTCATTTCAGCAGGAAATAATCTTACCTGACTAATTTTTGGCCAGAATAAGCCTTTAAAGGTAATCCTCGAAATTCTCATTTTATGGTAATTACCTGTCCATTTTGTCCCCATAGGTTTGGCATGGGAGATAGTGATTATACTGGTGTCTGACTTTTTTCCTAAATAACTTCTCTGAAAAATGCAAAGACTATTGGTGAGAGCAGACTTGAGGTGATGATAGTTGGCCTCTGGTCTACTTAGATTTTATAACTCCTTGGAAAGTTTCTTATAATCATTCTTTTCTTCTCAGTAGCTAGAAATTTAGAGTAGTTGAAATCTGTAGGAGTGAACTTCTGAGGGCCAAAAATGTGACATATTTGGGAATAATTTTTAAACCGATTAACTATAATATAGTTTCTGAATTTATTGCACTGATGATGTAAAACTTGTACCTTGTGGTATATCTGTCCCTATTAAGTGTTAAATCCCCCCACCTTTAATCTTGCTATAAATGATGGTACCCATTATAGCACATGTTTGATTTTTTTAATGTTTCATGTGAAAACTGCCTTAATTTTACATTTGTTTCTTCATTGTAAATAAGCCCATCTTCCTACCTAGATTTTTTGTGTGTATACATGTTCTACTGAATTCTACTGCTTTTGCAGTTTTAGTACTGTGTTATTTCTTCTACTTTGTTTTGTATAAAAGGGGAAAATTTAAAAAGCTGGGAAAAAAAGAGCTTCAAATTACTTGTAGCAAAATTGATAGAAGTGACATGAGAACTAGACAAATCTGCAATTATAGTCAGATATTTCTATACTCCTCTCTCAATAATTAATAGAACAAGTACACTAAAAATTCACTTTTAATCTAACAATATAGGAAGACATATCATTCCAGGCCAGGCGCAGTGGCTCATGCCAATGATCCTAGTACTTTGGGAGGTCAAGACAGGACGAGGATTGCTTGAGTCTAGGAGTTTGAGACTAGCTTCAACAACATAGAGAGATGCTGATTCTATAAAAAATAGAAAAAATTAGCCAGGTGCACAAGCATGCACCTGTAGTTCCCACTACTTGGGAGACTGAGGCAGGAGGCAGGAGACTCTTTCCTGAGCACAAGAGTTTGAGGTTGCAGTGAGCTATGATAAGGTCACTCTAGTCCAAGAAACAGAGTGGGACACTGTCTCAAAAAAAAAAAAAGAAAAAAGGACATATTATTCTATAAGGCTATATGGTGTTGGGGCTTAGAAACCAATACCCTAAAATGTGGTGCTTTGTACATCCCTAACTGAAAGGTCTCTTTGACATCCTCCCTCCCCCACCACCTGTCCCCACTACCCAACTGTCTCTCCAAAGCATAGGATTCTCTGAAGTTTCTTATCTGCCTAAAGTACAGAAGTCTACCAAAGTAGAAAACAATTACCACCAGTCCCTCCCCTGAGTTTTCATTAACTAAACTCATATTGTAGGAAGCAAGACTTAAATCTGTCCAGAGACATGGACAGACCTTTGTCACGAACCATTGTCTACTCTGCGGGCCCAACAGACATTGTCCTAGACCACTGCACGTTCTTCAGGCACATTGAATTCTCCCCATAATTATTTATTGCCCCTCAACGAAATTCCTCTTCTCCCTGCTCCCATAATCTGTCTTGCCAGGATCCAAGCCTCCATTCTTTCATCGTTAATGGTCAGAGTCCATCTAAGCACTCATTTATATGTACCGAGATGGTATATAAGCTTCTGTACCCCTTTAAGGAGTTGAGTCTTCATTCTGGAGACTTCTTTGTATACACATTAAGTAAATTTGTATGCCCCTCACCCAATTAATCTGCCTTGTGTGAGTTGATTTTTCAGTGAACTTTCAGAGGGCCAAGGGAACCCCTTGGCTGCTACAAAGAATAGGCATAAGGCTATAAGAATAGATATAAAAATAGTGTTGAGAGTTGACTAGAGAGATGTTAAATTCCTAATCCCTGTAGCTGTGAATGTGATCTTATTTGGAAATAGGGTCTTTGCAGAGGTAATCAAATTAAGATGAGGTCAAGGCCGGGCAGGGTGGCTCACACCTGTAATCCTAGCACTCTGGGAGGCTGAGGCGGGCGGATTGCTCGAGGTCAGGAGTTTGAAACTAGCCTGAGCAAGAGTGAGACCCCGTCTCTACTATAAATAGAAAAATTAATTGGCCAACTAATATAGATAGAAAAAATTAGCAGGGCATTGGTGGCACATGCCTGTAGTCCCAGCTATTCGGGAAGGCTGAGGCAGCAGGATTGCTTGAGCCCAGGAGTTTGAGGTTGCTGTGAGCTAGGCTGACACCACGGCACTCACACTAGCCCTTTAGCCTGAGCAACAAAGTGAAACTCTGTCTCAAAAAATAAGAAAAAAAAGAGATGAGGTCAAATTGGATTAGGCTGGGCCCTAAATCCAATGACAGATGTCCATATAAGGACAGAAAGACGTGAAGACAGAGACATAGTGAGGAAGGCCACATGATGATGGAGGCAGAAATTGTAGTTATGCTGGCACAAGCCAAAGAATGCTAAGAATTACTGGCAACTACCACAACCTGGAAGAGGAAAGAAGATTCATTCTTAGAGCCTTCCCAGGGAGCATGGCCCTGCTCATACCTTGATTCCAGACTTCTATTCTCCAGAACTGTGAACTAACAGATTTCTGTTGTTTTTAAGTCACTCAGGTTGTGATAATTTTTCTAGCAGGTCCAGGAAACTAATACAGATATAAAGATACAAGGTAAGTATAAAAAAGACTTGAGCAACACCATCAATCAACATGACCTAATTAACATTTGGAGAGCATTCATGCAACAATAGCAAAATACATCATTTTTACAAATATGCATATAACCTTTACCAAGATAGAACATATTCTGAGACTTAACTAAATCGCAATGGATTTAAGATAATTTAATTAGTCTGGGTGTGGAGGCTCACACCTGTAATCCTAGCACTCTAGGAGACTGAAGTGGGCGGATCATTTGAGCTCAGGAGTTCAAGACCAGCCTGAGCAAGATCCCATCTCTACTAAAAAAAATAGAAATTAGCTGAACAATTAAAAATATATGTAGAAAAAATTAGCCAGGCGTGGTGTATGCCTGTAGTCCCAGCTACTTGGGAGGCTGAGGCAGGAGGATATTTTGAGCCTGGGAGATTGAGGTTGCTGTGAGCAAGGCTAATGCCATGGCACTCTAGCCCTGCAACAGAGCGAGACAGTGTCTCAAAAAGAAAATAAAAAGGCTGTTTCAGATATTCTGAGTTCCTTGAATTTTCATATATATTTTAGGGTTAGCTTGTCAACTTCTATAAATAAATCATCTGGGATTTTTGATAGAAATTTCAGGGCATCTGTAGATCAATTTGGGGAATATTGCCATTTGAACATTTAAGTCTTTCAATCCATAAACATGAGATATCTTTCCATGTGTTTGCCGTCTTTATTTCAAACTACAAATATTTTTAACTTGTCTAGCAAGTTATCGAAAAAGTGTACAGCTTTTGGAGACTGCTTAGCAGTTGTAACTATTCTTTTTATTTTTGTAGGTAAAATCATTTTTAATGTGTTAGAAATCAAAGGTATTTATAAAAAGGGACTCATTAAAACAATATTGTAAGGAGGTTTTTTGGCAGTGGCAAAAAGAAAAGATAAAGGGGGGCCAAACAACATGGCTTTATTTAGCGCTCCTGAACAAGGGTCTGGGGCCTCAAGAGAGGGGGGCCCCAGAAGTTGCCTCCGTTTTAAGGGGATGAGGCCTTTTATACTGTTTGGGCTGGGCTAGGGACTTTTGGCGGGAAGAGCTGGGGTGACCTTTGGTGGTCATTGAGAAATAGGAGGGGTTGGCAGTATTTACGGAATCCAGGAGCCAAAACGTTCTTATCCAGGTGGATATCTAGGTGTGGTGGTTCTCATCGGGGTCTGGTAGTTTGTCCTTGACCCGTGAGCCTTTCCTTTTTTGATCCAGGGAAGGGAGGGAGCCGGCCACCAGCCTTACAAATATCAGTTGCCTTAAAAAATTTTTCGAATAGAGACAAAAAAAATCACAACAAATTCTATTAATAATGTATAAACTGAAAAAGTATAATGAAAATTACTTGAGACTGGAAGTCAGGAAACTGAGAAGGTTTTTCTATCTCTGTGCCTAACTAGGCATAGAACCTTAGGAAAGTGGTTTAATCTCTCTAGGACTATTTCTTCACATATAAAATGAGATTGTAATTTTTCCTAAATAGAAACTCATCCGTCAAGCGAACTATTGTACAACATGGTGATTACAGTTAATAACAATGTATTGTATACTTGAAAACTGCTGAAGGTGTTGCCCAACACAGATTCAGCTGCCTGCTTCCCAAAAGGTAGATATAAGAGGTGAGGGTTGGTGAAGGAAAGGGGGTTTATTCACGTGCCAGCATCCTGAGGAGATGGTGGTCTATTGTCTCAAAGACCATCTCATCTCCTCTGCTTACTGAACAACTTATAAAAGGAAGGGGTACAGGGGGTTGGTGGCAGAAAGCAAGCTTTGTGCAAGTCAGCATGACTTGCTCAATGGTTATCAGCAAACAATAGGTCATCTGGTAGATCTTGTCATCAGCAGTCTGCGGTTGTCCTACTGGACTCTTGATCTGTTTTTCCTCAAGGTCGTTTTCTTTTTTCTTTTTTTTTTTTTGAGACAGAGTCTCACTCTGTTGCCCGGGCTAGAGTGCCGTGGCTTCAGCCTATCTCACAGCAACCTCAAACTCCTGGGCTCAAGCCATCCTTCTGTCTCAGCCTCCCGAGTAGCTGAGACTACAGGCATGCGCCACCATGCCTGGCTACTTTTTTCTGTGTTTTTAGTTGGCCAATTAATTTCTTTCTATTTTTAGTACAGATGGGGTCTCACTCTTGCTCAGGCTGGTTTCGAACTCCTGGCCTTGAGGGATCCGTCTGCCTCAGCCTCCCAGAGTGCTAGGATTACAGGTGTGAGCCACCGTGCCCGGCCTCAAGGTCATTTTCTAACCTTGTGTCCAACAGCAGTGTAAGCAAGGAGGTTAATTCTAAACTTTTATGACAGAACAAACCGAAAGCACACTGGAAGCAAGATGGCGCCCATTTAGCTCGCCCAGAGCGATAGCCGGAATGGCCCTTGGGGTGAGCTTACAACAGTAGATTTTAAATGTTCTCACCACATACTCTGACAAGTATGTGAGGTAATATATATGTTAATTAGCTCATTTGGGCCATTACGCAATGTATGGAACGATCACGTTGTACACCATAAACACATATACTTTTTCTTTGGCAACTAAGAAAAGATAGAAAATAGGTCAACAAAAAATAAAAAGAAAAGAAAAGAACATAGGTCTATGCTACCAATCTACAATATGTCATATAACTGTATTTTTTAGCCTTTTTTAAATTTTTTATTTATTTTTCAGGCAGAGTCTCTGTCACCTGTGCTAGAGTGCAGTGCCATCATCATAGCTCACTGCAACCTCAAACTGCTGGGCTTCAGGGATGCCTCTGTCTCCTGCATAGCTGGGGCTACAGGCATGAGCCACCGTGCTTGGCTAATTTTTCTATTTTTTGTAGAGTGGGGGTCTTGCTGTGTTGCTCAGGCTGGTCTTGAACTCATGGCCTCAAGTGATCCTCCAACCTTGGCCTCTCGGAGTGCTAAGATTATAGACATGAGCCACAGTGACTTACACAGCCTTTTTTAAAAAAGACTAAAGCTTAAAGATTAAAAAGCACATGATATTAAATGAGAATTCAACTTCCCAATGGGGTTCAGGAATTTATATGCCTTTCTGGTAAAATGGGTTATGGGAGGGGGAAAAAGGGAATTCTGTTGAGGAACAATAAAGAACCAACCAGGGAGGATGAATGGATGAGGAATGATTAACTGGTAAATAGTTCCCTTTTAGGATTTAAATGAATCTGAGAGTGGACATTATTTTCTTAGAGTTTGTTCAGAAGTGGTCACATCCCTGGTCTTTCAGAGAGGGGAAAAAAAGGACAATTGTTCCCCTAGGTGGGTCTGGATCTCAGGCAGATAAAGAAACTTCAATGATTTGGGAACGGTCCATGCTAGTGGTGGTGGGGAGGAGGTCAGAGAGAACTTGAGGCCTTTTTGGTTAGTCCAGAATGTCAAAATGTAATATTTTGGGGTTAAAAATATTTCTAATTTCCTTCATCTTTGATCATATCACTGTACTCCAGTCTGGGCAACAGAGTAAGACCCCATCTCTAAAAAATTAAAGGAGAAAATAAAACCAATCACTAATATCCCCTGTCTAAGAAGCATAAAGGAGAAAATTATTTATAAAAGATCTTTCCTTGCTGTAGATTAAATTAGAGGACATAAAAAGCATAAATATCTACAAGTCTAAAATAGAATTAAGAGCCTTAGGGTACAAAACTGTGGTTATGATTCATCCTTATGAATCCATCTGTTTTAGTTGGAATTTTAATGTTAAAGCTTCTTAACGCAATAAATAAAATAAAAAGTGTAGGCCAATACATGGGTTATATATTTAAACCTTTTTTCTTAGTATTTTAAAGTAGCATAACTTAACATCTTTGAGTTTGGTAAACCATTTTTATTGCTATATATTAGTTACACATTAATACGCTTTTAGTCTACAAATATTTTCAAGACAACACCTAACTTCCAATGCTCTGATAATACAGGTAGGTATCATCTATGAGAACTATGTACTCCAGAATTAGAATTGTTTTATTTTTAAAGCCAATACTCAGTAGCACCATCTGCTGTTGAAATAAGTGAAATTAATAATAGTGGAAAGAATGATGGACTCCGATCTTCGCATTTAAATGAATGCAATAAATCTATTATATTCCTAACTTTCTAAGCTTAAAGAATGCAAGCCTCAGAAAATATAAATAACTTGCCTAAAGTAACAGATTTCCTGCTAAAATGTTATATACTATTGCAAACTAAAATTTTGTAGGTCCTTTTAAAACAAGGAAACTTACACGGAAAAGCAATTTATCCTAGTCCTGCCTCTAAGGGTTAAACTGAGTTGGTTCTGTTTCTGGCTTCAGTGTTACCTTTGCTCTGTGCATCTGTATTTCTACATCTGAGAATTGGCAGCATATACACTTTTTATGGTTCATGTGAGAAGTAGTAGTAGACAATGTAGTTGTAAAGCACTCTACTGGATACATAGTGATCAGTAATGGTGATAAGATTTTTATTCACAAGTGGAAGAGCTGCTTTTGAATACAAACTTCTCTGACTTCAGTGTCTGTATTCTTTAAACTTGACAGCATCAGCCATCAGTGAGACTGACAATATCATACATACAAAATAAAACAACCCACAAACACTTATAACAGGATATCCAAGTATAAGACCATTGCATAGCGTAAACTTTCTGGGATTCTTCCATTTGGGTAGAGAAAGCAGCTGGGTCTCATCTTCACTACTGGGCAAAGAGGTTCTTAATTGCTTGTGCTACTGTTATTATTTTGTCTAGCAAGCTTCCTCTCTCTTAGTGACAGACCCTGTCTTCTTGGCCTTGAGGGCTGGCAGATGACCCAGCCTGGGCAATCATAGCACCTCACTTTTACTGGACAGGGTGAATTGTACAAAGAGCATGTGATGCAAGTTGGAGACACACAGTGGTGTGATAGCCTAGACCACATACAGTTACCTCTTGCTGTGTACCTATTTCTTAATAAAATGTGGTGGAGACCTCTATCTGTTATCCCATATTCATTCTCCTCCTCTTCATTTAGCAACAGAACCCTTGAATCTATGTTTTACAGCCTATTTTATTATTATTTTGAGACAGAATCTTGCTCTGTTGCCTGGGCTAGAGTGCTGTGGCATCAGCCTATGTCATAGCAACCTCAGACTCCTGGGCTCAAGCGATTCTTTTGCCTCGGCCTCCCGAGTAGCTGGGACTACAGGCATGCGCCACCATGCCTGCCTAATTTTTTCTATATATTTTTAGTTGGCCAATTAATTTCTATTTTTAGTAGAGACGGGTCTCGCTCTTGCTCAGGCTGGTCTCAAACTCTGGACCTTGAGCGATCCGCACGCCTTGGCCTCCCAGAGTGCTAGGATCACAGGTGTGAGCCACCACGCCCGGCCAACAGCCTATTTTACAGATAAATATAACCATGAGACTCTTTGGGGCCAGTGGGATGTGAGTGAAATTGTTGAATGGCATTTCTATGATTTGACTTTAAACCACTAGACATGTGCTTTACCGTTTTCTTTTCCCTATTTCTGCAGACTAGAAAGCAGATGTGGCAGTGACTCAGTTTAAATCCTGCAGATGAGGACATTTTAGAAGATGGTAGACCAAGAAACTAGAAAGAACATGTGTCCCTTTTTGATCTTGTCCCCACCCATCCTAGAAAATCCTCTGAGATAATTCCCAAGTCCTTATAATTTTGTGAACAAAAAGTGGGTGCAGGCCTTAAGAGACTATTCTTCCTCTACCTCTCTTAGGAATGGCATTGGAGGATATTGATTAGGTGACATTCTCTTAGCAGGCAGATCAGTTTGACTGAACATGAGATTCATTCCACTAACTGGAGTATGAATTTTTGCTGTCCTTGTCCAGTGACCATTGTAAATGGTCTTCCTTTTTAAAAATGGGATGGAGATTTTTCCTCCACTGTTGACTGGGGTTGTTTTCATTTACACTTTAGCCATTGGTAATAGGACCATGAAGACCTGACCAAGAAGAGCACACATCATCCAGAGATCCTTGGGTTTGGTGACTAGATGTGACTTTTGCTTCTCTTTGGGTACAAGATGAACCTATTTCAATTTTAAAGGGGATAATTACTGGTAGTGGCATTCTTGGAATGTGGGAAGAAGGGTATGTGTGGATGCTGAGAAGCTAAAGGGCAGTTTCTGGTATATGATGGGTATTGTTTTCATTTGGTCAATAAACATTTCTATCTCCATTTTTCTAGTCATAGGTCCTATCTCCCTGCCTACAGGAGTGGAAATACATGACCCATGTATGGCCAGTAATATTACTTACCCCTTTGGAAATTAACTGGCTCAGAAAAAGGCATGTGATGCAAGCAGGGTAAATCAGAGGTATTCCCTGGGATTGATATATTGATCCTTCCATTTCTGCTTGATTTGTTAAACTGAGAGGATAATTGGGAATGTGTGCAGACCTGACCATGTGGAGAGAAGCTTCTTGAAGAATGAAGCCAAACAGAGAATTAGAGATGAGAGACAAAGGGAAAAAGTCCTGCTAGTGATGAGTCCTGGGTTTTGGTCACTGAATCCCTTATTCTTGCAGCTCTTCCCTTTTTCCTGTGAGTTTTATCCCACCTTTACCTGCAGTTAGATGAATCATTAAATTACCTTCTTTACTGAAGTTAGTATAAGTTTAATTTCTGTTTTGTTTTGACATTGAAAGGATCCTGACTAAAAAGTCTTCTACTATGGCCACAGTTAATATCATCTCCTTTAAGGGGTTTCCACAGTTCAAATAGTACCTTGTCAAAAGAAAGAAGAGATCATGATACACTGGGAAAAAAATCGGTTTTTACAGTGAGGTTACTCACTAGAAACACTGTGTATGGATGTGCTGTTAGATTGCAGTGTCAATGCATAAAACAAAACCTATTTAGATTCTGCCATAAAAAGGAATGAAGTACTGATTCATATTACAATATGGATGAACCTTGGAAACATTTTGCTAAGTTAAAGAAGCCAGACACACAGGCCATATATTGTATATTCCACTTACATAAAATGTCCAGAATTGGTAAGTTTGTATAGACAGAAAGTAGGTTAGTGATTTGCAGGGGTTGGGGGGTGTCAAGTAACTGCAAATAGGTACCAGGCTTCTTTCTGGGGTGATGAAAATGTTCTGGAATTAGATAATAGTAATGGTTGCACGAGTTTCTGAATATACTAAAACCCACTGAATTGTACACTTATTTAAAGGGTGAATTTTATGGTATGTGAATTATATTCCAAAAAATCCATTTAGGCTAAATTACCCTTGAAAGTCCTTCTCAAAGAGTCTAAACAGCTAGTTTTACTTTCAACAAAAATAAATTGCCTGCTGGGCGCAGAGGCTCATGCCTGTAATCCTAGCACTCTGGGAGGCCGAGGTGGGTGGATTGCTCAAGGTCGGGAGTTCCAAACCAGCCTGAGCAAGAGCAGGACCCTGTCTCTACTATAAATAGAAAGAAATTAATTGGCCAACTAATATATATAGAAAAAATTAGCCGGGCATGGTGGCGCATGCCTGTAGTCCCAGCTACTCGAGAGGCTGAGGCAGGAGGATCGCTTGAGCCCAGGAGTTTGAGGTTGCTGTGAGCTAGGCTGACGCCACAGCATTCACTCTAGCCTGGGCAACAAAGTGAGACTCTGTCTCAAATAAAATTTACTTTTTAGTTGAGTATCAGATAAAGTAGTATATTTGCATTTAGGAGTCCTGTTACAAAAGAAAGAAATCTTGTAACTTGAGTCACACTCAATTATAACATATTCTCACATTATAAAGGGTAAGGGACTAAGATCAGAAACATTCAAAAGGGGATTATGTATACCCCTGGGGATATAAGAATAATTTCCAAGAGGTGTTCAGGCATAGTTTTAAGGAAATGAATTTCCAGATCCTTAACTTGTACGTGCTATCTTTTCTAACTTACTCTGTGGCCAAGGCATTGTACCATTATGTCCTATTGTCATTTCATACTTCCTATTTCTTCATTTACATTAGAGAGGCGTACCTCTCAGCTGTCATAAATTCTTACCATGATAAAAACCTCAGTGTGCCAAAAAATCGTACAATTTAAGACACTAATGCTAGGGAAACCTCCTTTAATTAAAACACCATAAAACCATGGTAAGAGTAGTGCATTTTTCACCAGGCACAGTGGCTCATTTTAGTAACCTCAACACTTTGGGAGGCCGATTTGGGAGGATTGCTTGAGGCAAGGAGTTCAAGACCAGTTTGGGCAATATAGGGAGCTCCTGTCTCTAAAAAAAAAAGAAAAGAAAAGAAAACCCTGTAATCCCAGCACTGTGGGAGGCCGAGGAGAGAGGATCACTTGAGCTCCGGAGTTCAAGACCAGCCTGAGCAAGAGTGAGACCCCGTCTTTACCAAATATATAAAAAATTAGTCAGTGTGGTGGTGCATGCCTGTATTCCCAGTTACTCGGGAGGCTGAGGTAGGAGGATCCCTTTAGCCCAGGAGTTGGAGGTTGCAGTGAGCTACCATGACGCTAAAGCACTCTACCCAGAGCAACAGAGTGAGACTCTCTTTCAAAAGAGAGAACAAAATAAGGAAAAGTAAATAGGCAGATAAAGAAACTTAGCATTTTTTTTTGCCTATATTTTAAATTTCTGGCATATAATTCAGAAGGAATGGAAACAGCTCAGTGTCATAATAGTAAAATTCTTTTTATTCACTTCTACTTCTTTATAGGAACAATTTATAAAAATAAAAACTAGGAATGGAAACCAGCTCAGGACTCCACACAGTACATAAATACTGGCTTCCCGTATCTCCACCCCTATGAAGTAAACACCCTAGCAGAGTGGACAAAGGAAGAGGCTGCGGACGAACAACGCGGACGTCTGCAGGCACCCCCCTTCCTTGCTATTAACAAAAACGCAGCAGCGCAGGACTTTCCCCCTACGTTCGTGTTAGTTGCAACCCCCACAACAGCATACGTTCTGTTCACTGGTTGAGTCCGCATAAGTGGCACTGCGTTTCTAAAAGCACGGCTGTGTTCAAAAGATACATGGACTGACTGTTCAGGTCAATCTGAGCGAAACCCCCAAGCACCTGGCAGACAGCACCTTCTCCCGTGGGCAGGTGCCCTTTGCCGCTCCATCAGCAGCGTGGGAAACGCGGAACGAATGGGTAGGAAGCAGTGCGAACAGCCACATCAGTTGTCCACGGCAGCCACGGAGCGTCTTTGGGGCGCGTAATAGGCCTGGCCTACGTGGAAAGCGAGCAGGCACCTCTGTCACTGTGACAGCACCTGTCTCCAGTGCCCGTCTGCCCGCTTGCGGGTAGCACCTGGCTCTGCTTTGCCAAGTAAGAGCGTGAGAACCGGGCTCAGCCCGCAGTTGCTAACCTCCCTCACCTGGCTCCGCCCACAGCGCTCGTAGCCCCTCCCCAGCCCCGCCCAGTTGGGGGCATTCGCACACCACTTCCGGCTCCAGCCTCCAAACCGGCTTCCGTCGCTCTCGACTTCCCTTTCCTCAGCTCTCTTCCCCTGGCCCTACCTCCTCCTTTAACACAGTCACGTGAGGGGCGCGCGCGGGGGCTGCCGGGAGTAGTACTGCCGGTCGGTCAGAGTTCGGCCTCAACATGGCGGTTCCGGTCAGGCAGTGACCAAGGATTTGCCGTCCGAAGGGCTAAGTGGCGTTTGTCGCCGTCTCCAGCTATCAGGGTGGAATGCGAGGACGCAGGGGCGAGCGCTGAGGAGCGGCGGTGACAGGGAGGGGGTCTGTGCTGTGTGCCCTGGGAGCTGAGGCGGCGGCGTCTGTTCCTTCTACTCGTCTCTAGGCTCCAGCGCGGGGCCCCGCCCGGCCGGTCTAGGCCGGCGGGCGGCGGCGGTAGCTGCTGCAGCCGCACGGTCAACTCTGAGAGTGGGTCGGAGGGCGGGCACCGCCGCTGCCTCTGCCGCGGCGATGGCCCAGTGTGTACAATCAGTGCAGGAGCTAATCCCAGACTCCTTCGTCCCCTGCGTCGCCGCGCTGTGCAGCGACGAAGCCGAGCGGCTCACTCGTCTCAATCACCTCAGCTTCGCGGAGCTGCTTAAGCCCTTCTCTCGTCTCACTTCCGAGGGTATGTGATGTCCTGTCTTTTTCACTGGGCTCCCGCAAAGCCGTGGCCGGGAAAAGGAAGTTGCGGGCGGGCAGGGGCGAGAAGGGCGGTGTTTACGTCCCGGAGCCGGTAGAGTGGCGTCTGGGACTGTGGCCACTCCGGTGGCGGCTGGAGGAGGGGCCCTGACTGAGGTTGTCAGGACGGAGCGGTCTTAACCTCTGGTTTCTCTAGGCATTCACTTTTTTCCTCGGACAAGCCAGGTCGTTAAGTAATTCGTATAAAGAAAAAGGCGAGTTCCGAAAAAGGGAGTTGAGACTGTTCTCAACAGACAGCCACAGGGAAGGACTTAGGCAGTTGCAAGGCTGGTTGGTAGGAAGATGCTGCCTCCTAGTCGACGAGGTCTAAGAGTAAGGAAGACCTGTCATGTTCCCGTAGGTGTTAAACTGAACTTTCAAAGTTCTCTTAAATGTTACATAATTCTAGCGTTGAGGCTCATCTCTGTCTAAATTTCTGTTTCAGCTATTTTACTTAGGTGCATAGTATTTTGCAAAACCTAGGTATTTGGAATTATCTAGATTTATAGGATTGGAAAAGTTTTAAAATTTGGTTTCTCGGGAATTTAATCAGAGAAATGTATCTTTTATTGAGGAACTACATGTTTCCTCCAGCTTTGAATTTTTTATTAAGGAAAAAGGTAATAGAACTTCAAGTATGGTTTAGTCAATGTCTTGTAAACATAGCAAAGTACAAGTAAAGTTTTTTGTTAAGGTCTGTATAAAATGAGGGATTCTCTTATAAACCTGTGTTAAGCAAAACGACTGTGATGTTTATTTGGTTATGATGACTTCTCCACAAAAAAATCAGTGCTGTACCATAAATTCATGTATTTACATGCCACAGGTGTTCTTTGGGAGACTAGCTCCATTACAAATTAGCTTTTTTATTTAAAGAGAGGAAGCTGTCCAAAAAAACCCAAAATTTGGAAACTCTTGGTTTTCTTCAGTCATTCAGCCTGTACCTTAGTGATCAGTCCAGTGCTGTATCAACAAGAACAAAAAGTTCCCTATATTCTTGTTCTTTTTAGAGACAGGGTCTTACTCTGTTACCCAGGGTGGAGTGCAGTGGCCTGATGATAGCTCACTGTAACCTTGAAAAGCCTTCTGAGTAGCTGGTACTATAGGCATGCACCACCATGCCTGGCTAACTTTTAAATTTTTTGTAGAGTCTCACTCAGTATGTTGTTCAGGCTAGTCTGGAACACCTGGCCTCAAGAGATCTTCTGGCCTTGGTCTCCTAAGTGCTGGAATTACAGGTGTGAGCCACGTATCAGGCCTCCATTCTTAAATTCTTTTTTAAAAAACCCAAACACTGAAGAGCCAGTTGACTTTGATGTGTGTGCTCATTCCTGCTTTGTTAATAAAGAATAACAGGTCAGGTGCAGTGGCCAAATTTCTAATGCTACCACCCTAGTTCATGTCTTAATCATCTTAAACTTTAAAATTTACATCAACTCCTATTTATGCTTACAAACCACAAAACTCATTAATTTCCCAAAATTTCATACTGCTCAGAAATCTATCTCACATTTACGATTAAGTATAAAATCCAAAATCCCCTTCCTAGAATTCAGGATCCTTCCTTATCCAGGTGTTACTATTCCATACCCCATTAGGGAGAGTTTTCCTGACCCCCCCAACCACTCAATCATAATTTATACCTTTTGCCTATACAATTCTAACCGTATCCCTCTCTTCAATAGGGAATGATCACCCTCTTCCTTTCTACCAGCTGTCTACCTATCCAGTAATGGCCAACTCATTATACTCCTTCCCTAAATGTTATCCACTCTGCAGAGGAAAATTAGAAATGTACTGGTAATGAGCCTACGCTGTCCAGTACAATAGACATCAATTACTTGTGGCTATTGAGCAATTAAAATATTTCTAGTCCAAATTGAAATATAAGTGTAAAATGCACACAAATTTCAAAGACTTAGCAAAAAAAAGAATGAAAAGTATATCATTAATATTTTTATATCGATTACATATTGAAATGGTAAAATTTTGGAAATATTGGCTTAAATAACATTAAACATTTCGTTTGTAAATTAGCCGGGCATGGTGGCTCATGCCTGTAGACCCAGCTACTTGGGAGGCAGAGGCAGAAGGATTGCTTGAGCCCAGGAGTTTGAGGTTGCTGTGAGCTAGGCTGATGCCACGGCACTCCAGCCTGGGCAACATATAGTAAGACTCTGTCTCCAAAAAAAAAAAAAAAAAAAAAATTTCATTTTTTTTTTTTTTTTTTACCTTTTTAATGTGGCTACTAAAATTTACATGTGATTTACATTCTGTTTCTTTTGGGTATCACTGCTCTCTAGTGTAAATAAGTAATTCTAAATATTGTCAGGAGATAAGATGACTTAGTGATTAAGAACACAATATCTTAAGTC
Source organism: Mirza zaza (assembly GCA_008750895.1). Classification (NCBI taxonomy): domain Eukaryota; kingdom Metazoa; phylum Chordata; class Mammalia; order Primates; family Cheirogaleidae; genus Mirza; species Mirza zaza. The sequence goes on from VSMD01029742.1 coordinate 20,505, forward strand.
ACATTGCCTGTTTTTAAATTTTTCCCAGATAAAAGACCATAGACAAGGTAACATTTATATGCCTCAATGTCCTGAAATTTAAAATGACACTAATATAGGATTTAATAAGCACTGGAAGAGAAAAGCTAGGTTGGGCTATGCTTGTAATCCCAGCACTTTGGGAGGCTAAGGTGGGATGATCACTTGAGTCCAGGAGTTAAGACCAGCCTGGACAGCATAGCAAAACTCTATCTCTACAAAAAATAGAAAAAATTAGCCCAGCACAGTAATGCGCTTCTGTAGTCCCAGCTCTAAGAATAGATGGGAGGATCGCCCAGGAGTTCCAGGCTGCAGTGAGCTGTGATTAGGCCACTACACTCCAGTCTGGGCCACAGAGTGAGACCTTGTCTCCAAAAATAGATGAATGAATGAGTGCATAATATGTAAAACAGGGCCGGCTGCGGTGGCTCAAGCCTGTAATCCTAGCTCTCTGGGAGGCCGAGGTGGGCGGATCATTTGAGCTCAGGAGTTCGAGACCAGCCTGAGCAAGAGCGAGACCCCATCTCTACTATAAATAGAAAGAAATTAATTGGCCAACTAATATATATAGAAAAAAAAAAAGTTAGCCGGGCATGGTGGCACATGCCTGTAGTCCCAGCTACTTGGGAGGCTGAGGCAGCAGGATTGCTTGAGCCCAGGAGTTTGAGGTTGCTGTGAGCTAGGCTGACGCCACGGCACTCACTCTAGCCTGGGCAATAAAGTGAGACTCTTTTTTTTTTTTTTTTTTTTGAGACAAAGTAAAACAGGTATTGGTATTGGGTGTTAGCATTATTATTCTTTTTTGAGGGGGCAGGGTCTTGCTCTGTTGCTCAGGGTGGAGTGTAGTGGTGTCATCATAGCTCTCTCAATTTAGTTTTTTGCTGGTAAATACATTTTGGGGTTCTTTACAGAGATAGCTTTTCTTCAGACAGTGAGGCATGAGCATATCACTTCAGGCAATGTAATTTAAGAATATGATTAAAACAAACTAAAAAATTTCCTTAGAAGGAGAAAGGAATGTTAAAAAATGACTGGACTCCATTTCTGGCTTGCAGGTATGCTGTTAGTTTTGGATAAAAATTTACCTTGACTATTGCGATATCAAGTAGTGTCAAGTATAGTACCAAGTATTTTCAGAAGACTTATTAGTAGGTTTCTGTAGAAAAATGCATGATTTAAACCTATACTGAAGGGGGGAGAGGTGGAAGAACAAATTTAAGTACTATTCATGTGTAGGGCCTTGAAAATAGAGTTTAGGCAATAGAGTTTGATGTATTAGGCAATTTTAGGTTCCTTAGACACATTTTTAAAACCTGAAAAGTATTTATTACATTATGTTTAGAATGGTTATTATATATATTCTGATTGTTATACTTGATATATGTTGGAGACTTATCATATTCATTATTTGATACAAATTTTGTGATCCTAATGCTTCTTTTCTTTGAGACAGAGTCTCACTCTCTTGCCCAGGCTAGAGTGCCATAGCATCAGCCTAGCTCACAGCAACCTCAAACTCCTAGGCTTAAGTGATCTTCCTGCCTCAGCCTCCCGAGTAGCTGGGACTACAAGCATGCGCCACCATGCCCAGCTAATTTTTTGTATATTTTAGTTGTCCAGCTAATTTATTTCTATTTTTAGTAGAGATGGGGTCTCACTCTTGCTCAGGCTGGTCTCGAACTCCTGAGCTCAAACAATCCTCCTGCTTCGGCCTCCCAGAGTGCTAGCTAGGATTACAGGTATGAGCCACTGTGCTGGTCTCTAATACTTCTTGAAGAATTTCCACTGGCGGTTTATTTCAAAGAGTAGTGATGGTGTTATTAATGTATCATGCTGTATTTTTTTTGCTTAGTGATAGTTATTTGATAATTCTAAACAGTGTTTCAACATATTGATTAGATGTTTTATAAGTTTCAAGAAAATTTCACCAGGCGAGGCGGTTCACGCCTATAATCCAGGCACTTTGGGAGGCCAAGGCTGGAGGATTGCTTGAGCCCAGGAGTTCCAGACCAGCCTGAGCAAGAGCAAGACTCTGTCTCTACTACAAATAGGAAAATTAGCCAAGTGTAGTGGCGCACACCTGTAATCCCTGCTACTTGGGTGGCTGAGGCAGGAGGATTGCTTGAGCCTAGGAGTTTGAGGTTGTAGTGAGCTATAATTATGCCACTGCACTCTTCTCAGGGTTACAGAGCAAGACTGTCTAAAAAAAAATTTCACTTGCATACTAATTGTTAAAAGAATGTGGCATATATATTATCGTTATTTTGAAATTGATTAAGTTTATTTAAGAGATTAAAGGATAAGAGAATGAGATTTTTATGTAACTCTTGTATAGTTTCTATTGAACTAGAAACACTGGCAAATTAGATTAGGAAATATCCTTTGAAGGACACTTAATGCCTTTAGTTTTCTTAATTTCTTTTGGTTAGAAATATTTCATCAGTCTTAATTCCATGTTGGTGTAAATATGTAATTAATCTCCAGGGTTTTCAAGTACTAAACTTTGAATAAAATTCAAGTCAATTTTTCAGAATTTAGACATACATGTTTGTGTTATTTTTATGTAAGTTATGATTTTTACAGCAATTGAGGGTTTTTTTATATAGTAAAGTTTTATATGCTAACTAAAAGCATAAAAGATAATCATTATTTTCAAAATACATTTCATAGAGCACTAGATGTATTAGATACTTCCTGAAAAATATTCACACTCTGAGTGAATATTCACACTCAAGAATGTGAATACCAGGAAATAGGAATTGTTGGGGACCATTTCAGAGGCTGGGTACCACACCTAATAACTCATTTCTGAATTTATAAGTAGGATTACCTAATAACTGATAAACTCACCCTGAATATTGGGCAAAACTAGAATATCCTTTTGTATTAACACTTAAGAACACCCAAAGGTTATTAGCCAAAGGGAGGTTTAATACACACACATCTGCTTACATTAGTTGACATTTATTACAAACTTTAAGGAAAATACTTGTGCAATATGTTCCTAAAGATAACAGAAATGTACCATAGTATTGTCTTTTTTTTTTTTTGGTTTCTCTGTTACATAATTAGACCAGCTGGGAAGTTTAACTATAGAGAGAGGCATGTGTGTTTATTTAAATTAGAAAACATAACAATTACAGAAGAATGCAGAGAATACAAGAAACATCTAGCTCCCCACTACCCAGAACTAACAAATATTAATCCTCTGTCTCATTTGCTTTTTATCCTTTTCTTTTAAAAGTTTGATTTAAAAGAAATCAAACATAGATATGGTTGAAGTTCCCTTTCTATCTTTCCTTAGTCCCTTTTCCTTCCTTCCTTCATGTGGGCAACCACCGTGATGGAATTTACATGTCTACTTTCTGTACATAATTTATATTGACAAGTGTACATATTTGTGCTACAAATACTTTTTAAAATACAGTATTTTAAGAATATGTCTGAGACTTAGGTTTTTTAATTAAAAATTTTAGAAGTCAGAGAGTACACATAAGAAATTTGGAAAGTCTTTTTGGATATGACTTTACTTAAAATATAGGTAGGTCTGAATTTTGATATCAAGCGTTTTCCATTGAAAACAAAATATAATTTTTTTGTGGGTAGGTACCCAAAACCAATTATCCAAAGTTGCCTCTTATTTATTATATATTATGACCCATGATGCAGTTGGAGTAGTTGTACCTGCTGCTGCTAATACCCTTCCATCATTTACTGTCACATGTGGTGCTCAGTGCTTTACACTTACAGTATCTCACCTAAGTCCTTAAAATAACCCTGTGAAGTAGGTATTAATCACATTTTACAGATGAGGAATTTGAAACAGAAAAGTTAAAAAGTTGTTCAGGATAACCCAATTGATAAGCGATGGGTTGGGATTTTTTTTTTTTTTTTGAGACAGAGTCTCGCTTTGTTGCCCAGTCTCGAGTGAGTGCCGTGGCTTCAGCCTAGCTCACAGCAACCTCAATCTCCTGGGCTCAAGCCATCCTACTGCCCCAGCCTCCCGAGTAGCTGGGACTACAGGCACTCGCCACCATGCCCGGCTAATTTTTTGTATATATATTTTTAGTTGGTCAATTAATTTCTTTCTATTTTTAGTAGAGACGGGGTCTTGCTCAGGCTGGTTTTGAACTCCTGACCTTGAGCAGTCCGCCCGCTTCGGCCTCCCAGAGTGCTAGGATTACCTGCGTGAACCACCACACCCGGCCAATGGGTTGGGATTTAAATTAAGGTTTGACTCCAGAAGCTGGGCCCTTCATTATAATGGCCTGCTTTTAATACTACTGTGGAAATTAATCATCTTGTCTGATTATATTAAATGAAAAAATGTATGCTCACATTTCCTATAGGAGACTATAAGGCACTGTCTTCTTGCTATCATCACCTCAGAACCTATTCCCTGTCCTAAAGCTCTGAACTACTGGTTATAAATCTCAGATTGAAGCAAGGACTATAGCAGGGTAAAAGGAGGAGATACTGGGTTACAAGAAGAGATCTGGGTGTTGATTTTTTTTTTCTGATTGAATTGATTTTTTTTAAGTACACTATTTTTAAGACCAGTTTTAGCCTCATAGCAAAACTGAATAGAAAGTACAGAGAGTTCCCACATACCCCATACCCCCAACAGATGCACAGCATCCCCCTCTTTCAACATCTCACACTCGAATGGGCATTGATTTTTATAATAGTGAAATAGAGGCTTGGAGTGCAAGCAGGTGGAAGCCCACCTGCAGCATTTAATTCCCCTTTCTTTCCCTTTACTGTGTCGTGGACCAGCCTTAGTGTGAGGTGAGATTAGACATTAAGTTTGGATAGTGATTGATTCTGGAAACTCCAAACATAGGGAGAAAGGGAAAGACTTCCAGTAGGGAAATTCTGAGTAGTAGCATTGGGTGAGAGAAAGGAATCTTACGGTTTATACATTGTCTAGCTAGCCCTTTGGAATATGAGGGAATGTTGTAAACCAGTTATATTTCTGGAATAATGTTCCATTTGGAATTTCTGGTTTCCGATGTGAGCATCCTTTTTGTTTATAAACCATTAACCCAATTTTGGGTTATTATGCGTTTTACAGAATTAACTTCAAGTTTTTTCTTTTCTTTTCTTTTTTTAAAGTTCATATGAGAGATCCTAATAATCAACTTCACGTAATTAAAAATTTGAAGATAGCAGTAAGCAACATTATCACCCAGCCACCTCAGCCTGGAGCCATTCGGAAGCTGTTGAATGATGTTGTTTCTGGCAGTCAGCCTGCAGAAGGATTAGTAGCTAATGTGATTACGGCAGGAGATTATGACCTTAACATCAGTGGTATGTAACAAGGTTTATTTATTTTTTTTAATGAATTTTTTCTTTGACTTGGAAGATCATGCAACAAACATTTAAATGCTTACTGAATGCTAGAGCATGGGAATACAATGTTGAAAAATAGTCCTAGGAACTTTGGCTCTTTATTCTGGTACCTAAAGTAATATATAGAACATACATGTAATAAATATTTGTTGAATGAAAGAACTAACAGCAGATAAAAAAATGACATTGTTTTGTGACATAAGTAATATAATTAATTAAAAAGCATTAAGATTATAGTACTTTTGTCTTGCTTGGTGTTCAGTGGAGGAAATGTTTATAAAATATGTATAAATATATAATCTTTTCTGAGTGCTTCTTAATCTGCTTTGAATGGCAAATGTTTTTGTAACAAGACTAGTAGGTGAAATTATATATTAATATGTAAAGTGAATTAGCAGGCAGGGCGTGGTGGCCCATGGCTGTAATCCCAGTACTTCAGGAGACTGTAGAGAAGATTGCTTGAGGCCAGGAGTTTGAGACCAGCCTGAACAACATGGTGAGGCGCTTTTGCTACCAAAAAAAAAAAAAAAATTAGCCGGGCATGGTGGTGCATGCCTGTAGTCCCAGCTATTTAGGAGGCTAAAGCGGGAGGGTTGCTTGGAGGTTGAAGGTTGCAGTCAGCTATGGTTGGGGCACTGTATTCCAGCCTAGGTGATAGAGGGAGACTCTGTCTCTTAAAAAAAAAAAGTTAGTTAGAAATATTTGGTGTAACTCTTTTACAATATTAAAAAGTCTTAACTAATTGAAGGCTATGGGTTAGGTTTTTTAGAGGGAAAAGATTAAAAGTACATCTTCTAGGCCGGGCGTGGTGGCTCATGCCTGTAATCCCAGCGCTCTGGGAGGCTGAGGCAGAAGGATCTCTTGAGATCTGGAGTTCAAGACCAGCCTGAGCAGAGCAAGAACTTGTCTCTACTAAAAATAGAAAAAAATTAGCTGGGCAACTAAGTAACAAAAAATTAGCTGGGCATGGTGGCATATACCTGTAGTCCCAGCTACTTGGGAGGCTGAGGCAGGAGGATCACTTGAGCTGAGGAGTGAGGTTGCTGTGAGCTAGACTGATGCCACAGCACTCTAGCCTGGGCAACAGAGTGAGACTCTGTCTCAAAAAAAAGAAAAGCACATCATCTAATTACTATGTTTTAGCAGCCTAATAAAATAATCTTTTTGGCTATATACTTTATGCTATACTACTTTAATACCTCCTAATTGGGTATTTAAAGATTTTCCTAAACATATGCAGAGAACTTAAGGGGCATGTTTTAGGTCACAAACTTGGTTTTTTCTAACTTGTATAGTAGAAATACTTGCAGAATTATTTTGTTTAAATGTTTTATAATTTTTCTTCATTCTTTGCCATTAATTTTAATTCCAACAAGATATGTTAACTTGATAATTTTAAGTTTAGAATATTATGATTGCCTTTACTAATCAAAAGAATCTGAATTTCAGGATATAGTACATATTTGAGTAGTTCCTGGCATGTGTTTTCAACATGAGACAAAAATTTGGATATTTCTCTGAGAAAGTAATGGAATTTGAACTATTTTCCTGTCATCAGTGTTGTAGTGTGAAGGGCAATAAATCAAATGACAGTGTCCAAGTTTTTAATACCACCATAACCATTAATTAATCAGATAACTTGAATAAGTCACTTTGTATTTCTGAGAATGTTTCTGTCTTGATAATAAGAAAGTTTGATGAGATTCTTAAGGCTTTTCTCAGACCTTTAATCTTATGATTCTGTTTTATAGGATTTTAACATTTTTGTTGTTCGTGCAACAGATATTTATTGATCTGTTGTATGCTTTGTATTGAGATATAAAGATTAATAAGCCATACTTTTATAAGTTCAGAGTCTGGTAGGGAGACAAACATGCTCATCAGAAATTATAGTACATTTTGATTAGAATACACTATAATCATAGTACACTATAATAGAGATATGGCATATCTGGTATGCCAAAGTGCCAAGGGGACCGAAAGAGGGGTTACCTATCATATTAAAAAAAACTATTTTTTTTTTTATAATGCAGGTATTTTGCTAACCTCCAAAGCACATAACCTTTTACTTTTAAAAAATTTAATTTATCAAAATGATATAATATATGCACATAGACATAATGCTGAAAAGACTTATAAGGAAAAAACAACAGTGATCTGTTTCCTGCCCCCACCCTACCAATTCTTTTAGTGTTTTCTTCTGGTATTTGTTATGTGTTTCTAAGTAATATTTTTATATGCCTCTCTATGGCTTAATAAGTTTTTCATTTTATTTATTGATATCTCATGATGTTTGATAAGGATTTAGCTTAATTATTCCCCTTCCTTTTCCCCATCTCATAATTTTTGGTTAATATTCACTGTTATAATATCATGACTAAATATTGTTCACTTCTTCACTGCTGAGCCATTTATTGGGCTTTCTTGTATAGTATTTGTTTTTATAGGAGTTAGTAATTGTCTTTTTAAAAACATTTTGCTTGGACGGTTCTTGTGTCTCTTGCTAGTCTCTCAAACTTCAATAGTATTTTCTACTTAACAGATTAACTTATCAAATAACTCAGTTATCAGGATTTCTTTCCAGAAGTCTTCTCTCTTTCTACTCCATGCATTCTCAGTGGGGATGATATCATCTCCCAATGTGGTGAAAATTGGCCCAGAAGGGCAAAATATCTTAGATATAATATATAATGGTTTGTGGCTCTCCAAGGGTCATGGTACATAAATAGATACACAATATATCTGTGGTATTACTTAAAAAGCTTTTTTGGTGGTGGAAGAAAGCAATTAGGAAAAAAGTCGAAAAACACTGATTGGGGAAAATTATGAAATAAAAGTTGAGAAACACTATTCCATGATGAACTGGTTATTCTCTTCTAGGGCCTGCTCCACAGCTGCCATCCTGGGGATTTCCTTCCTTTCTCTTCTCTGTAATCTTTCATTCACATCTTTTTTGTATTACCTTGATTTCCTAAAGGACATCTCCAGTAGCTTTCTGAGAGAGGCTGCATGAAAAATAAAATTTTTGAGAAAATGTCTTAAAATGTTATTTTATATACTTGATTGATAGCTTGACTGTATATGTTATTAGTTAGAAACCATTTCCCTCTGAATTGATCCACTTTCTTCGAGCTTCAAGTATTGCTCTTAAAAAGCTGAATGAAAGCTATTAAGATACATATCACCCCTGTCCCTCCATCTTTTAGAAGCTCTTTTTACCTGCTACTTTGAAATTTCATGTTGGACCTGTTACAACTCCATTTTCACTCAGATTACTGAGTAGCTTCTTCTGACAGTCTGGCATGTATACTCTTTAGTCCTGAGAAGTTAATTTTCTTCTTTCTTTTAATTTCTTTTCCATTATTTTCCCTGTTCTTTCAGAAAGTATTATTAGTTCGATGTAGAACTTCCTGAGTTGATCCTCTAATATTCTTTTCTTTTGTTGTTGAGACAGAGTCTCACTTTGTTGCCCAGGCTAGGGTGAGTTCCGTGGTGTCAGCCTAGCTCACAGCAACCTCAAACTCCTGGGCTCAAGCAATCTTTCTGCCTCAGCCTCCTGAGTAGCTGGGACTACAAGCATGTGCCACCACGCCTGGCTAATTTTTTGTATATATATTTTTAGTTGGTCAATTAATTTCTTTCTATTTATAGTAGAGACGAGGTCTCACTCTTGCTCAGGCTGGTTTTGAACTCCTGACCTTGAGCCATCCGCCCGCCTTGGCCTCCCAGAGTGCTAGGATTATAGGCGTGAGCTACCACGTCCGTCCGGCCACGATCATCTAATATTCTTATCTTTTTTTCTAATGTTGTCCATTTCTGTGTTTTTGCTTTACTTTCTGGATATGACTGTCCTTGATTTCATCTTCTGACTCTTCTATTGAAATTTTAATGTTTGATCTCTTTTTTTGTTTTTTTGAGACAGGGTCTCACTCTGTTGCCCAGGCTAGAGTGCAGTGGTGTCATCATAGCTCACTGTAACCTCCAGCTTCTGGGCTCCAGTGATCCTCCTGAGTAGGTGGGACCATAGGTTTGTGCCATCATACCTGGCTGATTTTTCTGTTTTTTGTAGAAATGAGGTCTCGCTTTGTTGCTCAGGTGTTTCTCGAACTACCTCAAGTGATCTTCCCACCTTGGCCTCCCAAAGTGCTGGGATTACAGACATGAGCCACTATCCTTGGCCTCCTCCTCCTTTTTTTCTCTTGAGACATTTTTTTGTTACTTGGATTTTCCTTCTTTTGCCATGCAGATCTTGTTTTATGTTGTAGTATCTTAACTCTAAGGATATTAAATTGTTATTGGCTTCTTTTTGTTTTTAAGTCTCTATCCTGTGCCTTTTCTTCCATTATATAACTTTTTTTTTGTTTGTTTTGGTCTTTTTTTCATGTTGGAAAACTTTCCTCAAATGTTTGGTGAGCCTATGGCATTATTTTCTATTTCAAATGGAGGTGTTAAAACACTGACTGAGTATAAGAAAAGCCTATCAGTGGTCTTCTTTATTGGTTGGTAAGACCATGACTAGGCTTGAGGGTTGCACAGTTTTTATTATTAATACCATGTTTTCCCGAAAATAAGACCTACCCATAAAATAAGCCCTAGCAGGATTTCTAAGCATTTATGCAATATAAGCCCTACCCCGAAAATAAGACCTAGTGATGGGCGTGGCTGCACAACCCAGGCATTTCATTGCGGAACGGTAAAGATGACGAGCAGCCCTTCTCATCTGCCCCATGAGAGCTCTATTGCTCAACATGAGAGATTGGGGCCAATGGTTCTAAAGGAAATAGAGTTGCAAGAAATTCAGGATGGAGAGTTATCATGTTCCAGAAGAAGACGACTTAACTATATTTGAATAAATGTAGATTGTTGTACTGTACTTAAAAAAAATAACACATACCCTGAAAATAAGCCCTAGGGTGTCTTCTTGAGGAAAAATAAATATAAGACCCTGTCTTATTTTCGGGGAAACATGGTACTTATACTTTTTTTCTTAGGGGCCATGTAATTTCTCCAGAGAAGGATTCTAACTTATACTGTCTAGCTATCTTTATCCTAGGGGGCCTTATTTAATTTATATTTTTAAACAGTCTATTAAAGTGGTTTGGTATATAGTCTGTAGGAACAATATAGTCATGATTTGGTTGTGAGAAATTACTTTATCTAATTATATTACTGTGTTCTCAGGTCCCTGTCAACATGTCCACATAAGAGAGGATGTAGTGTTATTTGTCTTGAAAAGCAGGTGGAGGCATTACTATAGCTGAACTCTGTAGGCAGATTTTTCAAAGAATCCCAAGTGGTTAGGATAAACTACTTACCAGAAGAAAACAATTTCTTCAGTTTCTTCACCTATTACAATAAGGCACCTCCTTTAAGCTTTATTTTGATGTTGGCTTTGAAGACTGGGAATGAGATATGAAGTACTGAATTCATTTTAGTAAAATTCTATTATAACAGAACAATACTCTTTGGAGACTATAAAAAAGTGATTTTATCCATTTTAATAAGGTATTAAGTCTCTAGATGTCCAGAAGTATGCTTCTCACTTCTACCATTAATGTAAGTCAGCATACTTTCATCCGTTCTGTTTAAGAAATAGATGTTAGATATATCTACCTCATATGCCCCTAGCTTAATTAACAGTGCCATGTTTTCTTCATCAGATTAGTCAATTAAAGCTAATATTCCTTGGTACAGTAATTGGAAAGACACACTGATGGAGTTGAAAGAATCTTCATCATACACAGATATTTCTTGTGGTGGTATCAGTTTTCCAGATTGTTCTTCCTCCTTGCCTATTACCTTTTTTCCCCAGTTAGCTACTATTTTGGATTCATCCCAATGTATGTCTGTGTAATTTTTCTAAAATGAGGGAGGTCTTTTGATGCTTTTTCAACTTTTGTTATCTATTATCTATTCTGTTTACTCTTGATTTACAACATTTGCTGAATCTAGGCATGGCCTTTGAATAGTATAGTTTGGGCTGCATCTTATTTTAATAGAAGGAAGAACATACTATCTGTCCTTAGCAAGACAAAGTACATTCTGCTTGGAGAAACTTTTAGTAGTATGCTTTAGAGGCATGGTTGCTGTTTCAGTTCCAAACAAGGAACATGTAGAGATGGAAAGGGCTATGAGCAAAATAGTGATTTTTATCCCAAAATAAGTATTAGGTTATTAAGTATGAAATGTCCAATTTCCTTAAGTGCTAAGTTTGATAGTTGATATCTCTGACATTTCACTTTGATGCTCTTGTTTTATTTTTATTGTGAAGGTACATACTTATTCTTTCAGATGCATGGTTTGGCTTGTGATTGTCTTTCAAAAATTTTTTTACAGCAATTTTTGTGAAACCATGGATAAGTCAAAAATTCATGTTATTTTAGAATATGAGTTCTGTTGTGGAACAAATGCAGCACAGACAGCTCAAAATATCAACAAAGTGTTTGGGAAAGATGTAGCTAATGAACATGATATGTTGATGGTTTGAGAAGTTCCATTCTTGTGATTTTAATCTTGAAAATGAGCCACAGGGGTGACCTGAGACCAACGTGGTTAATGATGAGCCGAAGGCTGTAGTGTAGTGGAAGCGAATCCATCTCAACCTACGTGTAAATTAGCAGCAAGGTTTGCCGTTGCTATTCTAACGATATTGGACCACTTGAAACAAATCAGCAAGGTAGAGAAGCTGGACAGATGGGCTCTGCGTGAATTAAACAAGCATCAGAAGAGAAATTTGAAGCTTGCCTTTCTTTGCTGTCATGACATAAAGGCGAACCATTTCTACACTATATTGTTACATGTGATGAAAATGGATTCTTTTTGACAATCGCAAGCATTTGGCACAATGGTTGGATAAAGATGAAATGCCAAAACACAGTCCAAAACCTAATATTCATCAGAAAAAGTTAATGGTGTCTGCTTGGAGGTGTAGTACTGGTATCATCTACTACAGCTTCATGAAACCTGGTCAATTGATTATAGTGGATGTCTACTGCAACTAATTGGATGAAATGATGAGGATGCTTGTGATTAAGCAGCCAAGATTGGCCAGTAGAGACAGGCCAATCCTCTTGCAAGACAATGCTAGACCACATGTTGCCCATACAACACTGCTCAGACTACAGATCCTGGACTTGGAAACTCTGTCATCCTTAGTATTCACTAGACCTTGCACCAACAAGCCACCACTTCTTCCAGGCTTTGGACCACTTCTTGCAAGGAAAATATTCAATTTACAACAAGCTGTGAAAAATACCTTTTTCAATTTCATTGCCCTCGCTCTCCAGGCTTCTTCGCTGCTGGCATAAATAAGCTACCATAAAGATGGCAAAACTGTGTCACTAGTTTAGGAGTGTACTTTGATTAATTGTGCTGCTTCTTGTTTGACAGATAATAAACTAAACTGTCATAATGTCAAAATTGGACATATCATATTTAATGATGTAATACAAGAGAATTTTTAAGGAAAGAGTTTTAAAGTCTTCTATTACCATAAAAATTTTAAAAGGTATCATTTTCCCTCTATTTTCTGGAAGAAGTATTTGAAAAAGAAAAAAATAGCGTGTTCTTGATTTATTAGCATTTAACAGAATTGAAGGAGGGCTTCCAATTTAGCCTTTCAAGGAAATATATGGCTGAAGGGAAAACTTATCAACTTGAATGTGACATATGAGAAGGATAAAACCCATTTCTGGTATATATCTTTAAATTTTTCCCTTTTTATTCATATCCTTAGCTGAATATCCAGTGTGTTGTACCACCTGTATTTAGAAAGTTATTGTTTCAATTTAATAACTTAGGGGCTGGATAAAGTGGCTTATACCTATAATCCCAGCACTGTGGGAGCTGTTTACCTCAAGACAAATATAAAACTAGAGCAGTTTGGACAACATAGCAAGACTCTGTCTCTACAGAATTTTTTTTTTTTTTTTTTTTTTTTTTTTTTTTTACAAAAATTAGCTAGGTGTGGTTGCACATGCCTGTATCTAGACTTGGGAGGCTGACGTGGGAAGATCGCCTGAACCCAGGAGTTGGAGGTTATAGTGAGCTATGATTATAACCCTGCACTCCAGTGAGACCCTGTCTCAAAAAAAAGAAAAAGGAAAAAAAAAGAACTTGTTTGTGTCTTGATGTGTGTATATTTTGCTTTTTTTAAATTTGATTTGATTTTTAATTTATATAGTTCCAAAGGTAGAACTATAAAGCAAGATACAGAGAGATTTAGCCTGCATTTGTGTCCCCTCCTCATCTCCTCTCTTCTTCTTCTTCTTTCCCTTATAGATAATTAAATGTATTAGATTTATCCCTCTGTTATTTGTCTTTGAAAATGTAAGCAAATATGTGTATGGCTCTTCACATTTTCTTTCTTACACAAAAGTTCATTTTTCTGCTTTTTTCTACTTTTCTGCTGTTGCTTTTTTACACTTAACAGTGTATCTGAGAGAGCACTTCATAGTAATATATAGAGGTTTTCCCCTTTCTCTTGCAGTTGCATAGTATATCCATTTAATGGACGAGCCATAAGTTATTTAACCACTTTCCTCCTAATTGACTTGTGCATTTTCAAGTCTTTCTGTATTATTATTTGTTTTGCAAAGAATAGCTACTTTGAAGATCTACTTTATTTATTCAGAACTCCTAACCCCCACCATGAAACAAACCTTTTTTTCATAATGTATTTCTTTTCTTATCATTGTTACTAAGTGAAAATATACATGAACTTTCCAAACAGAAACTAATTTTGACTGACTTGGGGAGGAGGGTTATGTTACTGGTTGGTGAGAAAATTGGTTTCCTGTTGTAGTAGATATTAGTCTGTGTCATTTATTCTTCAATTTTTGCTATTTTTCATATAGATTTTAATATTTTCTGGGAATGCTTTTCTTCTTTTATAGCAATAAAACATGAAATTGTTCCAGTAAAAGCTCAGTAATAAATGGGTCATTCTCATGAGGCATTTGTTGGAATTAAAATCTTTTGTATATTTCACTAGATAGATATGCTATTTGGTCAAGATGAATGGCTTTTTTCTACAAACTTTCTAATTGTTTAATGTGGTATTATAATGTTAGCAGAAAGAATATATTTGCTGTGTTTTCAGTGATTAAGATGAAAGCAAAAAGGATGTAAGATTTGGAAATCACAAACAGCTACAAATAGAGTGTCCTTTTAGTAAAACTGATTTAGATAATCTGCTTCAAACCTAGTAAATGACTAAGTTCAAATGAAAAATAATAGTTGTGATATAAAATGCTTGGTATGGAGCAAGAGAGAATTGACATTTTAAGAATCATGTTATATACATTTATACAAAAAATAAAAATATACTTCTTTGAATTTGATTATAAGGTTAAGTATGTTTTGAAATGCCATTTGAAGAGGCTTTGTTAGGTCATACTCAAGTAATCAAATTACAAAGTAAGATTTGTCAACCATACCACTATTGAGATTTTGAGCCAGACAGTTATTTTTTGTTGGGGGGCTATCTTCTGTGTATTGTGGGATGTTTTGCATTATTCCTGACTTCTTTCCCTAGATGCCAGTAGCACACGCCCCCCTCCCCCAGTTCTGGTAACCAAGAATATCTCCAGACAATGCCAGGTGTTTCCTGGGGGTCAAAATCATACTCTATTGAGAACCACTGTTTTGAAGTGTTATTTCTGAAAAGGATCTACTGTGACAGTATGACTAGTGGCAGGGGCACAACACTTTAGTTCTAAAGAAGTAATGTTTGTATTAGGTAATATTTAGAGCATTAATAGGTAAGTAGGTTGTGGGAATACTGTGCAAGTTTGGGAATAACTCAGTTTTATTTTTGCAAATATGTGTACTTCCATGTATCGAGTATATTCTTGTGAATGGCTTAAAACGTGTGTGTATATATACTGTATACACTCTATATATGGATATATACACACATCTGAAAGCACAAGTAAAAAATGCTTATTTACTATTAAAAATTATCTTTATGTTTTAGGAAAATGGATTTGAAATTTTGTCTTTGTAAACTGATTCTATTGAGAAATTTTAATGTATTGTTTTATATATTGTTAATTTTAGCTACTACTCCATGGTTTGAGTCTTATAGAGAGACCTTTCTTCAGTCGATGCCAGCATCAGATCATGAATTTCTGAACCACTATTTAGCATGTATCCTTTGACCTTGATGTTCTCTTAAAATGAAATATTATGGAAGTTATTAATCTCAGAAATAGTTAAATGAGAGCAAAATTGCTGAGGATATAGAGAAAGGAGAAATTTTTATTGAGGATGCATCAAGTTTTTGTTTTGTTAAATGGCATTCTAGATACAGGACTGCTGTAATAAATTAATTTTCGATTATACAATAAGACAACTCAGGGCTTGATTATTATTTTCCTTAGCCCCTTAGCTTGAATATTTCTGCTTAATAAGTTTTAAACCTTTTTAAAGAGATAATGTAAATGGTCAGTGTTAACTACTTTCACTGATTACCTCAAAGTTAATTGTTTACCCTAAAGCTCATATTTAAAAACAATTTTCCACATTTTTAGTAATCATTTTGTGGATATTAATCATCCTTTGATGATTGTGGCTTTTTAATTTCCTTAATGAGGTTACAGAGATAAGTTAAGAAGTAGGATAGATTGTGAAACTGCACTGAGAGAAGAGCAAGATTCAGCAGAATTCTTCATTATGTTGATAGTTGTACAACTTTGATATTATCCATTTTTATTTTCATGGATTTTTGGTCAAATAAGTAAATTTGGTCAAATAAGTAAACTTAACAAAATTCTGTAAGATTTAGAACCTTGAATTACTTTGGAGTGTTAGAGAAATTATTTTGTGCTTGCAGTGAAAACATGAATTTAGATTTTTTTTTAGTTCAGAAAATATCTGTAAAGTTTATCTTAATAGGATAATATTTATCATTGAGCGATAAATGATAATTACCTTAATAATATGGTTTACAAGGTATGTTGGTAGCATCGTCTAGTGAAGCTGAACCTGTGGAACAGTTTTCAAAGTTGTCACAAGAGCAGCATCGAATTCAGCACAACAATGATTATTCCTACCCTAAGTGGTTTATACCAAATACTCTTAAGTATTATGTACTTTTACATGATGTAAGTGCAGGAGACGAACAGAGGTAAGTTTTACTTTGTTAATTTAAAATTTTTTCCTATTAAATGATTTAACATTAATTTGGATTTAGGTTGTTTGAATTTTGGATTTATTTTTTGTACGAGAAAGTAAACAGTTTTATATGTGAATTTATTAATAGAGCATTTAACTTTACCTTTTATTCTTGATTTATATTCAACAGCTAAGTCATTTTATGTTGGATTTTATATGTTTACCTCAACTTTATTTTCAATATATATTTCTTGTATTTATTGTTATTGTATAATAAGCACTTGTCATTTTACTCCTGTAGATCTTAGCAGTTGTTTCTTATTTTATATAAGGTTTTTTCCCTCTTTTTTTCTTTTCTCCTTCCCAGTTTTCCTCTAACTTTACTGCCTGACTGTTGCTTTCAGGCGCTTCTCTTTTCACTGTCCACTCCCAGCACATTATATTTTGGGTCTTGATATTTTTCACAGTCTTAAAAACATACAGACATATACGTTACCTTTAATATTTGTTATTAGTGGTTTGCAGTACTTTTATCTTTGTGGTACAAGAATAGCTTGCCTTTAAAAATAAATTCTTGAATAATAAGATAAACATTAAAAAGGAATTCTACTTTTTGGAGTTTATTTTGGCTTTTGGTTTAAGGTGTGGATCAAATTAATCTTTTGTTTCAGATTGTTACTCTGATATCTCAATGCCATTTAGGATATGTAATTTAATAATTATTTCCTACTCTTCTGAGCACAAACCATCTTTTTAATAAATTTTCCTATGTAGAACCAAAGAATTATTCTGAGGATTACTAAACATTAGGATTTTTTGAAATGTCTTTAGCCAGTTGGATAAAGTATATTATATAAATAGGAGTAATTTGAACTGACTACTAAAATTAATTTCTGTCAATTAAATGTGGAATATGTCTTCCATATTGAATACTTACAACTAGGGTATTTAAGTGATAATTTCGAGTATTAGATTAATGGTTCTTATGTGTAGCATTATCATTGGTAAAATGATCCATGAGTTTGGTTTATTGTCCTTGGGTATGTGTACATACACACACACATGCACACATGATTTCTATCTATATTTATACAAATTTTATATAACTATATAATCTTTACATATCCGGCCTTATGTGTAATATAAATTAGCTGTCTGATAGGTTTATTTGCACTGTATTAGCATTTTCATTTGAATGTGCTTTAAGACTTTCTAGGTAGTTTTTTATTTTTTGTTTGTTTGTACCAGGTGGCTGATTGGCTTGAAAAAAATAAACATTTAAACTGGGTTAGCTCTGTGAACCAAAATTTCATTTTCCGTAGCTTGTACTATTTACTTCATAGGCTATCTTTTTTTTTGAGACAGAGTCTACTTTGTTGCCCAGGCTAGAATGAGTGCCGTGGCATCAGCCTAGCTCACAGCAACCTCAAACTCCTGGGCTCAAGCAATCCTCCTGCCTCAGCCTCCCGAGTAGCTCGGACTACAGGCATGCACCACCATGCCCAGCTAATTTTTTCTATATATATTAGTTGGCCAATTAATTTCTTTCTATTTATAGTAGAGACAGGGTCTCACTCTTGCTCAGGCTGGTTTTGAACTCCTGACCTCGAGCAATCCGCCTGCCTCGGCCTCCCAGAGTGCTAGGATTACAGGCGTGAGCCACCGTGCCCAGCCTAGGCTATCTTATTTAAATTATCTCCCACCAACTAACAAGTTTATCTTTTTTTTTTTTTGAGACACAGTCTCACTCCATTTCCCTGAGTAGAGGTGTCAGCCTAGCTCACAGCAATCTCAAACTCCTGGGCTCAAGCGATCCTCCTGCCTCAGCCTCCTGAGTAGCTGGGAGTATTGATGCATGCCACCATTCCCAGCTAATTTTTTCAATTTTTAGTAGAGACAGGGTTTCACTCTTGCTCAGATTGGTCTGAACTCTTTGACCTCAAACTGTCTTCTAGCCTCTGCCTCCCAGAGTGCTAGGATGACAGGCCTAAGCCACCACGCCTAGCCAAAGTTTATTTATCTTACACTACAGAGCTTAGAATGTTTTTGTTGCTTCTGAGATCTGTTGCATTTGAGCTCATGGATCCAGTTGCTATAAATTTTGCATTAAAAAATGGTGGATTGTATGAAATAAGTACCTTGGCCACTTTTGTTCAGTTTTCTCTTTTTTTCCCTTTGAACTGTGTTCTGTTTTGTAAGTTTTTTCTTGCTGTGCTTATCTGTTTTATCTCTTACGTTTATTGATAAATTTTCTCTAAGACATAATTTCCCAAAGTTCTGTTTCCTGAAAACTAGGTAGTTCCCATCTTTGAGAGGAAGAGTCTGTTATCTTTAAGTTTGAAGCTGCTCCTTGGAAATTCACAGTGTACATTAGCAAATGGAGATAGTCTGATGTAAAGATACTTTTTTTTTGGTGTGGGGGGGGGCAGAGTCTCACTCTGTTGCCCAGGGTAGAGTCCAGTGGTGTCTTCATAGCTCACTGCAATCTCAAACTCCTGGGCTCAAGCAGTCCTCTCGTTTCAGCCTTCCCAGTAGAGGCGAGTGCCATGACACCTGCCTAATTTTTCTATTTTTAGTGGAGATGGGGTCTCGCTCTTGCTCAGGCTGGTCTCCACTTCCTGAGCTCAAGTGATCCTCCCCTCTAGACCTCCCAGAGTGCTAGGATTACAGGCATGAGCCACTGCTTCCAGTCAAGAAACTGATTTTATTTACTGTGATTCCCCAAACTATTTTGACCACCACACCTCTCTCTTTGAATGACATATAGGAGTATTTTGTAGCATTTTATTCCACTGGAAACATTTTGGTTAGCTCTGCTTTCAGTTGATATCCAAGCTAGCTAAATTTCAATTGAGATCATGATTTTTGTTCTAATTTTTAAAATTATTTTATCTTCTAATTTATTATTACGTATTATCCATTATTGCTTAAGTTCTGCTCCCATTTATTACAAACTTTTTTCCATTTTTTATTTTAGAGCTGAATCAATTTATGAAGAAATGAAACAGAAATATGGAACTCAGGGTTGCTATTTACTTAAAATTAATTCTCGAGCGTCTAATCGAGCATCAGATGAACAGATACCTGATCCTTGGAGTCAGTATCTCCAGAAAAATAGTATTCAAAACCAGGTATATGTAAAAAAAAAAAAAAAAAGGCAAACCACAGAAGCTGTATTTCAGTTTTATGATATAATAGTATCACTGTAGAATTTTTTATGTCTTGACTTAACTAGTATAATTATTAATATTAATTTTGTGGAGTCTGGCTAATTTTGATCCAGTGTAAGCTCTTTAATTGGTGGTTCAAAAGCTGTTTTTATCCGACTAAAATAATCTCTTATGTATATTCCTTTCAGTTATATAATGTCAATGTTAATTGATCTTTTTCTTAAAACATAAAGTGAGTTACACATTAGGAATTGAATTAGATTGGCTAGCCATGTAGAGAATAGAATATCTACTGGTCCATTTAATTTATTGTGAATGCTTATAGTCAACTCCTTTTTTTTTTTTTGAGACAAAGTCTCGCTTTGTTGCCCAGGCTAGAGTGAGTGCCATGGCGTCAGGTTAGCTCACAGCAACCTTAATCTCCTGGGCTCAAGCGATCCTCCTGCCTCAGTCACCCGAGTACCTGGGACTACAGGCACGCGCCACCATGCCCGACTGATTTTTTGTATACATATTTTTAGTTGGTCAGTTAATTTCTTTCTATTTTTAGTAGAGACGGGGTCTCGCTCTTGCTTAGGCTGGTTTCGAACTCCTGAACTTGAGCGATCCTCCTGCCTTGGCTTCCCAGAGTGCTAGGATTATAGGCATGAGCCACTGTGCCCGGCCTATAGTCAACTCTTTATTGCCCTCTGCTCTGGGGTTACCTCCCTACATTTTCAACATATTCTTATGCTTGCCTTTTGGAGCTCATAATTTTTAGATGGGCAGGCTTTTTTTCTGTAACTTTCTTTTGATTTATCTTCCTTTTGAACTTTCAGGAAGTGTTATTTCTCCCTTACTCTTTTCTTAACCTAGAGTTCTAGATGGATGTTAATTAAAGTACAATAGTGTGCCACTTAGTAGTAATGAAATGCCAATTCCTATGCCTAGTTGAGATAATCAAGAGTTAACTACTTTTTGTTTAGAAGTAGGAGTTTTTATATGGAAAAGATACTTATATTTTGTACTGTTAAGCTATATTATATACTCTTTATATGATTTTTTAAAAAATACCAATTATAATCAAGTTATAATGTTTGATCTGATAAAAATATTGTTTAATATGTTTATTTACCTTCTTTTTCTTTCTTTTTTTCTTTCCTTTTTTTGAGACAGAGTCTTGATTTGTTGCCTGGGCTAGAGTGCTGTGGCGTCAGCCTAGCTCACAGCAACCTCAAACTCCTGGCTTAAGTGATAATCCTGGCTCAGCATCCCGAATAGCTGGGACTACAGGCATGCTCCACCATGCCCAGCTAATTTTTTTCTATATGTTTTTAGTTGGCCAATTAATTGCTGTCTATTGTTAGGAAAGATGGGGTCTCACTCTTGCTCAGGCTGGTTTGGAACTCCTGACCTTGAGTGATCCTCCTGCCGACTAGTCAGGAGGAATGCTGAAGACTAGTCTTTGAGAAAAAAAAACCCAGCTGGCTATGAAGAAGTTTTAATTTTTAAAATGGTCTTTCAGAGCCATACTAAAAATAGAAACAGTACTGAAAAGTTCAATTTAGAGTCCAACCGTCTATGATTGTGAAGGGGAACATAGATTGTACAGTTTGAGAACTTTTAACTGAAGAGAGATATCAGAAATTCTGTAAGTTAGAATCCTAGAAGCCCAAGGTTGGAGGGTAGTTTAAAGGTTATCTAATCCAACCCCTGTGTTTTGAACCTACAAATGACCTCATCTAGTGACAGTACTTGGTATCTCCTTAAGTGACCCATTCCATGTCTGATCAGTTTGAAGATCAACCAAAAGTTTTCTTCCTTTGCTTGTACTCATTGATTCTTTAAGGGGAGACCATGTAAGTTTTCCATTATAACAACTTAAAAAATATACAAGATTAGTTCTCGTGTACCCTTTTATATTTTTCCAGGCTAAAAATACCTAGTTTTGGTCCCCCCCCCCTTTTTTTATTTTTTTGAAACAGGGTCTTACTCTCTCATGCAGGCTTGAATGCAGTAGTGTGATCCTAGCTCATTGAAACCTCAAACTTCTGAGCTGAAGTGATCCTCCTGCCTCAGCTTCCCAATTACCTAGTACTACAGGCACATGCCACCATGTCCAGCTAATTTCTATTAGTATTTGTAGAGAAGGGGTCTCACTATTGCCTAGGCTGGTTTCCAACTCTTGCCTTCAAGCATGCTCCCACCTCAGCTTCCCAAAGTACTGGGATTACAGGCATGAGCCACTGCACCTGTTCTAAATATACCTAGTTTCTGCAACTTTTTCTCAAGGGGTGGTTTCACACTTCCTGTACTGGTCACTTTATTCTTTAGTTCTAGTTTATATATTTTGATCAAAGCATGATACTCAGAATAATACCTCATATTTACTGGTCTTGTGGAGTAGTCTTGGTATTTTTAGTTTGT
Source organism: Mirza zaza (assembly GCA_008750895.1). Lineage (NCBI taxonomy): Eukaryota > Metazoa > Chordata > Mammalia > Primates > Cheirogaleidae > Mirza > Mirza zaza. The sequence goes on from VSMD01029742.1 coordinate 42,566, forward strand.
TTTCCTTCTTAACTGAGAAAACAGTGCCTTTGCACAAATAAACGTTGCCTTGGGTATTTTTTCAAACACTTCATTCAGCATATTCAGAATTCACTCCAACCTGCTAATACAATGTCTGTGACCCAGGAGATTTCATACCTAACCCTCTTTTTCTTTCCACCTGAGCCATCTCTTTTTTTTTGTTATTCCTTACTTAAGATACATAGGCATATGCATATGCTCATATGAATACCTGTGTATATTTATATATAGATATACATATCACATATAAATATCTAAACAGATACTTTGAATTCAGAAGAATTAGAGAATAGATGAGTGTGAAAAGGAATTTAAGAATATAGTAGGTCGTATATCCTAACTGAAAGAGTGGAATTGGAATGTCCCTAAAACAAAGAAACAATGAACCCATAATAATAAAAAAGAGAAAAAAAAGCTAAAGAGTTTAGATCGGAAATCTTAAAAAAAAGAAAGACTGTAGTAGATAGAGTGATAAAATAAGAGCAATAGAAGGAATTAAGAATTTGGGGACTAGGAGAGTCTCACTATAGCAAATAAATGAGGCTAATAGTTAGCAGAGCATTCATAGTTGTTGATGGATTTGGTGGTTTCTTAAATATGATTAAATAACTGATAATGCTTTTTTTTTATTTTGATAGGACTCATATGAAGATGGCCCTTGTGCTATAACTTCAAATAAGAATTCTGATAGTAACTTGCTTTCATTGGATGGATTAGATAACGAAGTCAAAGGTCTTGATTATTTTCTCTAAATTTCTCTTTTGATTGAAAATATGCTCTGTTGTCAAAGCATGCTAACCTTTGTAGATAAAAGATGGGGGAAATTTCATAATACAAACAGATAATGGGCAGGTTAGTTTTTCTTAAGATTTTATTGAGCTATTTGAGTTTAATCTTTTTTTTTTTTTTTGAGACAGAGTCTCACTGTGTTGCCTGGGCTAGAGTGCCGTGGTGTCAGCCTATCTCACAGCAACCTCAAACTCCTGGCTCAAACAATCTTTCTGCCTCAGCCTCCTGAATAGCTGGACTACAGGCATGCACCACTATGCCAGGCTAATTTTACACACACACACACACACACACACACACACACATATATATATATTTTTTTTTTTTTTAAATTTTTTTTAGTTGGCCAATTAATTTCTTTCTATTTTTAGTAGAGATGGGGTCTCGCTCTTGCTCAGGCTGGTTTCGAACTCCTGGCCTTGAGTGATCCGCCCACCTCGGCCTCCCAGAATGCTAGGTAAATTACAGTTTTGGTAATGATAGCTCTAAAATTTTTTTGTTACAGTTTTTCTTAGGGCTTAGTTGGGCTATTTAAAAGTAATTATGTCATTTAAAAACTGTACTTCATTTCCTGATTTACATGAATTTTTAAATTTCTGTTACATGTAACAAAGTAAGTATTCAAGCTGTTTAATTTGTGGTAGAGAATGTTATTTTTCCTTAGATTTCTGAGATATTCTAAAATATACAGAAAGATAAAGTGTTCTAGTATTCTTTTTTCCTTAGCTGTATGGTAGTATTATCACAATTTTCTATTGCATTCTGAGAGTAAAAGAAAGATCTGTTTCTCAGGAGATGGCTTACCAAATAACTTTAGAGCTCACCCACTTCAATTGGACCAATCAAGTGATCCTTCTAACAGTATTGATGGCCCAGATCATGTAAAATCTGCTTCATCATTACACGAAACAAAGAAAGGAAATACTGGAGTAATTCATGGTGCATGTTTAACGCTTACTGATCATGATAGAATTCGACAGTTTATACAAGAGTTCACATTTCGGGGCCTTTTGCCACATATAGAGAAAACAATTCGGCAATTAAATGATCAGGTAAGACTTGTTTGGATTGGTATTTTAAAAATTTAAGTAAATAGTAAAGTTAAGACTATGATATGAAGTTTTTTTTAATTTTTATTTTAAGATAGGCCAATATTTAGGGCTTCCTAAAATTACTATCAATAATGAAAGTCTATTCAACTCTGGAAGAGGCTTATTTGTTTTCCCTAGGATTTTGTCTGCATTATAGAAATAGATAGTTTTCTTTTGGTTAGTGTTATCAAAATGAACATCTGCTCAGTATGAAAGCTTTTTAGTTACTTAAAAATTATTTATTTGAAAATTTTTTCTTTTTTATGAAAAAAATGTTAAATTTTTTATATTTATCAACATATATAATATTTTTTCTTAGCTAATATCAAGAAAAGGTTTGAGTCGATCTCTGTTTTCTGCAACTAAAAAATGGTTTAGTGGCAGTAAAGTTCCAGAAAAGAGCATTAATGAGCTGAAAAATACATCTGGGTTGCTGTGAGTAAAATATTATATATATATTTTTTTCTGTGTTTAACTCTGTCTGGTGCTTGACTGTATGATATCCTGCCAAAAATAATTATCTCTTTAGTTTCTCAGTTTCATATTGGTCAAAACTCAGGGAGATAAGAACAATGACTATAAGTAAATTATATTAATGTTTTAAAAAACTGAGTAATTGGAGATCTAAAAATAAACAAGATAAATGGAAAAGTCACTTTACTTTGGGTCTGTGTCCTTATTTATAAAAAGATTGAGTTAGATTAGGAATTCATTAATAAGTCTCATATCTAAAATGTAATGGTTTAGTCATTCTAAGACTTGGCATGTATCTAACAAATTGTGTTTTATACAAAATCCTATGTTAAGGGAAAATAAAATTCATCCATTTTGGATTTTAAATTTTTTCCTCGTTGTGTATAAAAGTGAGCCAGCTGGGCCGGGTGCGGTGGCTCAAGCCTGTAATCCTAGCTCTCTGGGAGGCCGAGGTGGGCGGATCCTTTGAGCTCAGGAGTTTGAGACCAGCCTGAGCAAGAACGAGACCCCATCTCTACTATAAATAGAAAGAAATTAATTGGCCAACTAATATATATAGAAAAAATTAGCCGGGCATGGTGGCACATGCCTGTAGTCCCAGCTACTTGGGAGGCTGAGGCAGCAGGATTGCTTGAGCCCAGGAGTTTGAGGTTGCTGTGAGAGGCTGACGCCACTGCACTCACTCTAGCCTGGGCAATAAAGTGAGACTCTGTCTCAAAAAAAAAAAAAAAAAAAAAGTGAGTCAGCTGGAATTAACTGTTAACTTCATAATTTGGTCATGGAGAAAATGCTTGCCTACTGTTGAGAAATTCCCAGGGCTATAAATAAATAAAATCACTTTCTATTTCCAAATATTTTTGAGAAATAGACACTCTTGTTAGAGGTAGAATTCGTATAAAACAGGATCAGTTTTCCTCATGCTCTGGAAAAATGTGTCAGCTTGTTATAGATTTTATAATTTTAATGATTTGGGGGATCATAAATTATAAATTGTTTTCTTTATTTTGTATTTGCAGGTATCCACCAGAAGCACCAGAGCTTCAAATCAGGAAAATGGCTGACTTATGTTTTTTGGTGCAACATTATGATTTGGCTTACAGTTGCTATCATACTGCAAAGAAAGATTTTCTTAATGATCAAGCAATGCTTTATGCAGCTGGTGCCTTGGTTGGTATTGTGTAGTATTATAATTCCTTGTTTCTATTACTGTAAATAGTTTAGAAATTAATCTTAATGGCAAACAAAATCTCTAGGGATAAAGTTGTACTCAAAGAGCATACAGTGCTTTATAGATTTTGAATTCATTTATGCTGAATTAATGGATTTCTCTCAAACTAGTTCATTAAAAGATGGTCCTGAGGCCGGGCATGGTGGCTCACGCCTGTAATCCTAGCACTCTGGGAGGCCAAGGCCAATGGATTGCTCGAGGTCAGGAGTTCGAAACCAGCCTGAGCAAGAGTGAGACCCCATCTCTACTAAAAATAGAAAGAAATTAATTGGCCAACTAAAACAAATATATATATATATTAAAAAAAAATTAGCCGGGCATGGTGGCGCATGCCTGTAGTCCCAGCTACTCAGGAGGCTGAGGCAGCAGGATTGTTTGAGCCCAGGAGTTTGAGGTTGCTATGAGCGGAGGCTGATGCCACGGCGCTCACTCTAGCCTGGGCAACAAAGCGAGACTCCGTCTCAAAAAAAAAAAAAAAAGATGGTCCTGTGGGTTGATTTCTTAATTTTGATTAGTGCCTTCTAATTTTTCATGAGTTTTCAAAATTTAATTGGAATTTCATTTTTTATTATAGTGTAAGTATAATGTGTTTTTTAGAAGATGCTTTTAGAACTTGAAAATATATTTTTAAGTTGCTTGATACAAGATTTTATATTGATAAAGAACATGTACTTTGGTGTGAGACAGTCTCTCATCTTTGGCAAGTTATTGAATATCTCTAAGCCTCAATTTTCTCACTTATAAGAGGTAAAAATGTTTTTGTAGTAGAACAGATTGTACCTTTTCAGGTGAAAATTATAGAAGATATTTAGTTATATTAACTAAAAAGGTAAAATGTATATGATAACAAAACCAATAGTAGGAATTATTTAAATTTTTTTATATTTAATCTGTCATAATTAACTGAAGATTAAATAGATTACTCTAGTTCTTTATGATAGTCTTTATAAAATGTATTAATCCATTATTATAGAATATAAGAAAAAATTGAATGGTTGATTATTGAAGATTGTGCAGTTACTTGGGGTGACCATTCTGAATGTTCTCACTGTGTCTATAAAAATTGTTTCGTTTGAATATATATTTAATATTCACTGTAATTAATGTTTAATATTTAATATTACTGCTAAATTGAAGATTAACTTAAAATTTGGGGCATAGTTTTCTTAACAGGATTTTTGCTTAGTATATTTTTTATCAATGTTTGTATATGTAGTATTTATAGTACATAGATAGTAAATATGTATTTTTGTACAATAATTTTACCATATATTCAGTATATTTTTATATAATATAGAACTGTATGTATATTCAGTATGTATAGTAGTTATAATATAAGCTAGTTTGTTGCAGAGCTATACAGTATTTTGTCACATGTATGTTATATTTTTATTCTGCTCATTCAGTAAATTTTGGAGCAGACACTGTCCTAGGTGCTAAGGATACAGACATATTCCGAAACAGATATGGTTCATATTATCATGAAACTTATAGTCTGTCAGGTTAAAAGCTTTAATCACATTTCAGTTTTTAAATAATTAAATTACTTTTTCCCCTGTTTTGAAAAATATTGCAAAGAAATACATTTATTTGTCCTAGAAATAGATATTGAGATTGTGACATTAATGGTTCCTGTCCTTCCCTTCCACCCATTTTATGATGGTTTCCAGTTTATTTCTAGCTAAATTTTTATTAAATCTTGGTTTATATGAGAACACAAGTGTGGATATAGTAGGATATTTTGCTAAGAGAACCAAAAACTGCATTTTAATCTTCATTTCTACATGCTTTAATACTATTGTGTATTATTTGAATTATTAACTAAGGTCCTCGGCATTGACAGTAGAATGCATTTTTGTAATGAAATTTAACACAGAAAATTAATAGCAATAAGAGGTCTAAGAAATGGTCTTTTACCTTCTGTATGATATAGGACATAAACTAGGTAATGAGCAGAATATATTGATAGTGCAGGCTCTGTGAGTTCTGTTTTCATATTGTTGATAACAGTAAGTTGGAAACAGATGTACCTTATTTTGGTCTCTCTATATGATCTTGTCTTTGGTTTATTCTATACTTATTGAAGGTTAGGAAAGACCAGGAGGGAAGTAAAAGAAATCTTGGCTGGGCATAGTGGCTCATCCCTGTAATCCTATCACTCTGGGAGGCCTGGGCGGGAGGATTGTTTGAGCTCAGGAGTTCAAGACCAGCCTGAGCAAGAGCGAGACCCCGTCTCTACTAAAAAAATAGAAATTAGCTGGACAACTAAAAAAAAAAAAGAAACCTATATATATATATATATATATATATATATATATAAATTTCCCAGGCATGGTGCCATTTGCCTGTAGTACCAGCTACCTGGGAGGCTACTGCAGCAGGAGGATCCCTTGAGCCTAGGAGTTTGAGGTTGCTAGGCTGACACCATGGCACTCTAGCCCGGGCAACAGAGTGAGACTCTTGTCTCAAAAAAAAAGAGAAAGAAATCTTTTTATTTTTTCCAATAACTGTTGGGAACAAGGGAGAAAGAAATCTTAAGCCAGGCTCACTTGGTAGTATAATGCATATATACCACAACACAAAGTGTTTACTAGATTTTTTTTGAAATCTCATTGAAATACTGAATGGTAAAACTTTGGGATTCAACTAGAGAATTTTAGATGAAAAGCATATAAATATATTTTTTAAGTCTGCATTGGCTATGAAATTTATACATAAGTATCAAGTAAAAAAAAAACAACAACAAATGTTATTCCAATTTTTAGGCTTCCTGAATGCTAAGTTATAAGAATATTCTTCCTTTCGAAATAGTATAAATTATGTCTTTTCCTTTAGGAAATGGCAGCAGTATCAGCTTTTCTTCAACCAGGAGCACCTAGGCCATACCCTGCTCATTACATGGATACGGCAATTCAGACATATAGGGATATCTGCAAGTAGGTGACTATAATATTTGTATTCTAACCATTTAGAGGGTAATTTGGCATTTATATTGTTAATAGATATAAATCTTTATTTTTCATGCCTAAATTCCCAAATCAAGTAAACATAGAGACAAGTTGAGGTGATTTTTTTTTTTTTTTTTAAATAATGTTTTATATTACATCCTCTTTTTCTTTTCCGTTTTGTTTGGATTAGTGGTTAGAAATTTGTTATATGTAATGTTGAAGTTACATGTTACATTGAGGGTTATTTGTATTATGGGGACATTTTTGACCATAACTACTGTCAAGCCAGGAATTAGCCATTTTCAATTTTCCTTGTTTAAATAACCAAACACAAAGAGTTAAATAATAGTCCAGGGGGAAAATGGTAAGTGTTTAGTATTTATAGTGAGTTCTGTTGGAACTGTATAGCATAGGAATTAGAACTCACCACCTATAAGGAAACTGTAAACAGGTCCCAAAGTGGTCAGGGGAGAGTACATGGTATATTTGATGAATAGACCTTTAAAGAAAGGTGTTTGAGATTTGATATCCATGGAGATGTTTAGGAAATAGTGATTGGCAGGAATAATGTTTCAGATGTAGCATTACTCGTCACAGGGAATAGAGCCCTGGCTAGGTTGGAGGGTTTGTGTCTATGGAAAGTACTGGGACATATATTTGAAAAGAGGGTTTGAGATACATTCATGTGAAGAATCATAACTGGCATATTTTATTATTATTGTTAAGCTATACTTAAGATAAGCTGGTGAGGTGGTATGTGCTTGTCATCCTAGGATGAGGCAGGAGGATCCCTTGAGCCCAGGAGTTTCAATCCAGACTGGTTACGTCTCTTTAAAAAATAAAACAAAGAAGCTGTAGTTAGGATTTTTAAGTAGTAGTAAATGGGATATTACTCAGCATTTAAGTGGTGCCTTGACATAATAAAAGTTATTTTTCTGAAAGGTTAATCTGACTTTCCTATTGTAGAATAGGTACATTGGAAGACAAAGGTAGAGGCTATTTTGACCCCTATAATGTTGAATTAGAAGTTGTAGTCATAATAGCAATGTTTACAACAACATTTTTAATAAAAGGCTAATTATTAATAACATTTATTGAGTGTTGAGCACTTGCCACTATACCTTAAGTAATTCACACACTCATTTAATCTTTACAACAAACCTGTGAAAATGGTTTTACAATTGAGGAAACTGAAGCTTAAAAAGTTTTAACTTTCTCAAGGGTGTATAGCTAATAAACAGTGGAGCCAGTATAAGATCCTACTACTTATATTTTTATCATCTATTGAAAAATGTATTTATAGAGATTCTTTTTAGGAGCTATAGCCTCCTGTGAAAGAGGAACCACTGAAGGAGACTGAAAAGAATATTCAGGCCAGGCACGGTGGCTCGTGCCTGTAATCCTAGCACTTTGGGAGGCCTAGGCAGGAGGATTGCTTGAGGCCAGGAGTTTTGAGACCAGCCTTAGCAAGAGTGAGACCCTGTCTCGCTGGGCCTGGTGGCACATACCAAGCTACTCAGGAAGCTGAAGCAGGAGGATCTCTTGAGCCCAGGAGTTTGAGGTTGCTGTGAGCTATGATAACACCACTGCGCTCTACCCAGGGCGATAGAGCAAGACTCCATGTCAAAAACAAACAAAAAAAAGTGAGAGGTTCAAAAGATAGAAGAACTAGGAGAGTGAAGTACCAAGGAAGCTAGAATAGTAAATGTTTCAAAAGGTTTGAATATTCATTCTCTGAAAAGATCTCCCTTATCTTCTTGAAGCTCAGAACTTTTGGAGAGAGGCATCCAGAATGCTGCAAAAGAAAAGGGGTAATACCTAATGACCCAGATAGCCAAATCAATTTTGGCAATCCAGTTTTGTCCTCCTGTCCACAACAGCATACCTCGTTTGCTTTTTCTAAATACATAATTACTGTTAACACATTATTTACCATATAATATTCACTCTAAGTTACCATAATTGGTAAGATTATCAAGAACTTAATAGGTAATTTTAGATAAATCAGAAACACTGCATCAGTTATAAATGTCAGTTTTAAAAAACTCTCCTCAAATGTAAATAAATTTTCTTAAAATACAGAAACACAGTATTTTCCTTTTGTAATTCCCTTTTTTTAGAATGCCATGCTCTACTTTTTAATCAGTGAGATCCTGTTTATCTAAAAGGACTTTCTTACACATTTTTTCCTTTATGACATCATCCTTTCCTCCTTTCTCTCCCCATATCATAATAAAAATCGTTTGTTCGGGTTCATTGTCTCTTGCATCTGTTTCTGCTTTTAAGATACGGATTGTGTCCTAGGAATGCCTCAATTGGAATTTCTTCTGTGCCTGACATAAATGATTTTTTAAAAATATTGCTTGAATAAACAGATTAATAAATCCTGGACTTATAGCCTGTGACTTAGTAATTAACCATATGGGAAAATGGGTTAGGAATCAAACACAAATAAGCAAAATGATAGTGTTAAGATTTAAGGGGAGTTTATAAAATTTGCTTAAGAAAAATGTTTAAGAATTGAACCTATTATATATGGGTAGGTGCTAGTAAATCGGAGTTAGTCTTTTGTGTTTATTAAAACAACCACAGATATTCACAAATACTAAGAAAAACTATGATTTATAGAAAGTTTTTAATACATCACTACAGTAATTTTTGAAAGCAGTAAATTGTATTTTTAAAATATCATTGTTCAGAATGGCGTTCCATAGTGAGTTGAAGTTAGCAAGCTTAGGTTGTAATTTGAAAGCCAAGTGATGTTTTGATACTATAAGGATTAGAAAGTAAAAAGAAACTTGTGCTGCTGTTTCCCGGTAAAAGGATTCCATTTTATAATTTCATAGTAAGAATGTTTTCATGTACTGTCATTATTTTCAAGAATCATAATCTAATTCTAGATTACGGATATAGAAGTCCACAAAGAAAAATCAACTGATAGTGTGTTTTTACAAAGGAAATTCGTATAAGGAATAAGTCAGGCAGCACTGGCTCTATGCCACTTCCACTGAAAATATCTTAATGGTCCTGCCAGAGGGAAAATGCTTAAATATTCCTAAAAGTAGCCAGTAAAATGAAATACATATAACCAGAGTTTGCAGTAGAGTAGGAGAAGTATGGGTGAAATATTTATATTTCTTTATGTTCAAAGCAATTTTTATTTAATTAACTGCTGGAACCAATTGAGTTCTAGCTTTCCTGTGTACAGGAAATATGACTTTGCATTGTGTTATTACTATGAAATTATATGATGATAAAAAGCTTTGATGGGTTATGAGAATTCTTTGAAGATTTCTTTTTAAAACATTTTGGTAGGTAGAAAACAAGGAAATAGACTTTTTTGCTTTTTTTTTTTTTTTTTTTTATTGAGTCAGAATCTCGCTTTGTTGTCCAGGCTAGAGTGAGTGCCATGGCATCAGCCTAGCTCACAGCAACCTCAAACTTTAGAGCTCACGCAATCCTACTGTCTCAGCCTCCCAAGTAGCTGGGACTAAAGGCATGCGCCACCATGCCCGGCTAATTTTTTTTTTTCTTTATATAGTAGTTGGCCAATTAATTTCTTTCTATTTATAGTAGAAACAACGTCTTGGTGCGGCTGGTTTCGAACTTCTGACCTGGAGTGATCCACCCCGGGAGGCCAATCCTCGGCCTCCCAGAGTGCTAGGATTACAGGCGGGAGCCGGCCATACTTCTTTATATGTTTGGTTCTCTGTATCCAGAGATGAGTTCCGTATACTCTGATGAGTTCTGCATCCGAGGATTTAACTGCGCATAAAAAATATTAAGGGAAGAAAACACTACAATCAATAATAATACAGGCCGGACGAGGTGGCTCACATCTGTATTCCTAGCACTCTGGGAGGCTGAGGTGGGTGAATCGTTTGAGCTCTGGAGTTCGAGACCAGCCTGAGCAAGAGCGAGACCCTGTATCTACCAAAAATAGAAAGAAGTTAATTGGACAGCTAAAAAAATATACAGAAAAAATTAGCTGGGCATGCTGGTGCATGCCTGTAGTCTCAGCTACTTGGGAGGCTGAGGCAGAAGGATTGCTTTGAGCCCAGGAGTTTGAGGTTGCTGTGAGCTAGGCTGATGCCATGGCACTCTAGCCCGGGCAACAAAGTGAGACTCTGTCTCAAAAAATAATGATAATAATAATACAACAAAAAATACAAAGGAATAAAATAAAGCTATTTACATGGTTTTTACATCATATTAGGTGATCTAGAGGTGATTTAAAATATATAGGAGAATTGCATAGGATGTATGCAGATACCATGCCATTTTATATAAGGGACTTGAGCATCCTTGGATTTTAGTATCCGGGAGGTTCTGGAACCAGGCCTCCACAATACCAAAGGACAACTGTACTCGAAAACTGTAACTGGAATCCTTTGCTGAATACATGTTAACTTTGACGTGCTAAGGTAGTGGTCCCCAACCTTTTATGGCACCAGGGACCAGTTTCACGGAAGATAGTTTTTCTGCAGATTGGTGGTGGTTGGGAGGGATGGTTTCAGGAAGATTCAAGCATCTTACCTTGATTGATTTATTGTGCGGTCAGCATTCAAACCTCTACTAATGGTAATCTGTATTGGCAGCTGCTCCCTAATGCTAGCATTACTGCCTCAGCTCCACCGCAGATCATCAGGCATTAGATTCTCATAAGAAGCACACAACCTAGATCCCTCACATGTGCAGTTTATAGTAGAGTTTACACTCCAATGAGAATCTAATACTGTCACTGGTCTGACAGAAGGCGGAGCTCAGGCCGTGACACGAGCTATGGTGATTGGCTGTAAATAGAGATAAAGCTTCATGAAGTTTTGGTGGTTCTCCCACTGCTTACCTCCCGCTGTGTGGCACAGTTCCTAAGAGGCCACAGACTGGTACCAGTCCACAGCCTGAGTGTTGGGTACCACAGTGCTAAGATTATTATAGTGCTCATTATATTTTCTTGTCTTTTTTTCTTTAGGAATATGGTGTTGGCTGAAAGATGTGTATTGCTTAGTGCTGAAATTTTAAAAAGCCAAAGCAAATATTCAGAGGCGGCAGCTCTTCTAATACGGTTGACCAGTGAGGTACTGAAACTGTATAGTATTTACTATAATTAGTATTATTCATTTTTTTTAAAAAGATGTTTCTTTTTTCTTGAGAGGGTATACAAAACATAAAATTAGGGGGAAGTGTCTTTGGGTATTTACAACATGGCTATTTTAGTTTTTTGTTGAACTAATTTTAACTGTAATTATTTATAAATTAAATTGATTTTATTTACATATTTAAGTCTGTATTTCTTTTTTATTAACCACAAACATGTATTGTGCATCTTTTATGACTTATGTTCTGTCTTGTTTATAACATTTTTAAAAAATGCTTGTTTGTTGTTCCTAATATAGAACACAGAATAATCATGGAGGAAATTTTAATCTATTTTCAGATACTATGAACTTTTAAAGAAAATCTTAAGCATTTAAAAAAATTATACTATGAATATTTCAAGAGGGAGAAAAAGTAATCTATTAATAGTTTCTGTTGAAAGTTTCACAACAGACATTATTGAGTTGCATTGACTACAGTCTTATAAAGAATGGTAGTAATTCCCAAAAAAAGGTAGTAATTCCTTTATAGGTGTGGTTAATAACACATTTTTTAGATGAATACTCAAGTACTCAACGATAACAAAAGAACAAAATCAAACAGCTATTTTGTTTGCCCCTTAAGTGTTAAATTACCCTAGGGTTTAAATCTTTGGATCACAGCAGTTTTTGCTGTTGCCACCTTTGGAGTGATCTTGTTCACTGTCATGATTCTCTGAAATTTATTTCTAATCCTGAACTTTTCTGGGTCTTTTAGATTTATCTACTTGAATGTTTCCAAGCCATCTTAAATTAACATTGATAAACTCAGAACATTTCTTACCTGATACATTTTGATCGTAAATTATGTTTTTACCAGCTGGCTCTTCATTTGCTCAAGGCAGAAACTGCTTGAGATACTCCTGTCTATATTCTCCTATCGTATCAGTAACACAACTGTGGGGGTGTGATTTTTTTTTTCAACTTCTTAAATATATTTTCTCTTTTTGTCTCCAACTAGTTTACTTATCTCTCTTTAGTTTGTTGTTTAAATTTTTTTTAACTCCTCCTTCTACTCTTCTAGTTCACATCCTTAATATTTTTGGCCCTTTTCCTCTTGTTTCACTTTATTAGCCCTGATATCAATTGTGTACTTCCGATAGTTTTTCTCAATACCCCTTATCTCTGTTCTCTCTCATATAATGCTGTAAAACCTGACTTGTCATATTATATTGCATTGGAAAATATGTTTAAGTCGTTAGCTATTGAGGGCAGAAAAATGCTTTCTGCATTTTTATCCCCAGTGCCTACCTAATACTGTGCATGGCACATGGTAGATGCTCTATAATAATGTTTGGTGAGGCCGGGCGCGGTGGCTCAAGCCTGTAATCCTAGCTCTCTGGGAGGCCGAGGTGGGCGGATAGTTTGAGCTCAGGAGTTCGAGACCAGCCTGAGCAAGAGCGAGACCCCATCTCTACTATAAATAGAAAGAAATTAATTGGCCAACTAATATATATATAGAAAAAATTAGCCGGGCATGGTGGCGCATGCCTGTAGTCCCAGCTACTTGGGAGGCTGAGGCAGCGGGATCGCTTGAGCCCAGGAGTTTGAGGTTGCTGTGAGCTAGGCTGATGCCATGGCACTCACTCTAGCCTGGGCAATAAAGTGAGACTCTGTCTCAAAAAAAAAAAAAAAAAAAAAAAAAAAAAATAATGTTTGGTGAGCTGTGAACCATTAATTCTTCTACAGTGGTTTCTGTAAGATCTAACTAGTTAAGTACAGGTGTGATATTTAAATGTTTAATAATTGTTATTGCATGAATGCTGACCAATTAATATGAAGAGATGCCAGATATAAACTATTTGGTAGAGCTGAGTATAGGTTCTTGAGTGTTGCTGTTATCAATTATTATAAATAATCTTAACTTGGGTTTGAATATGTTGCTGTGTTTTTCTACCTAAGGATTATCAGTGAGTTTAAAAATATTTGTGGTTCAGGAGCTTGAATAAAATTTCCTTTTTTTTCCCCCTTGCTTAAATGCTTATACTTGCCATTCTGTTACCATAGGTGAATAAAATTTTAGAGCAAATTCTTCTGTCTGCATTATAACCTTGTTTATTTATTTATTTTTTTTTATCATTCTTCCATTCTTCCCAAGCCTTTGTTTTTACTTTTCTTTCTCAAATCTGGACGATTTATTTTGTCATGAAAGTCGAGACAATGTATCATTGTCATTTACTGCCTTGGGGGTGGGAGGTAGGAGCATATGGTGGTGCATCTACCCAGAAATTGTGATTCTCAATTGCCTTTTCTGCTATATTTTTCATAAATTTCTTCATGATAACTCGAAAGTAATGATTGCTAGGCATAATGTGTATAAAATTATGTTAAAACTTAACCCATGATTTGCATTTATTGCATGTATTTTGTTAAATGGAAAGGCATTATGATACAATGAAAAGCGTACTGGTCTTGAAGACAAAGAACTGTGTGATATACTCTTGACATTCATGAATTGTGTTTCCCAGATTTTTGCTTATACCATTATAGTCAAAAACAGTTATGAGGACCAAGGGAAAAGAGTTGTGTTTTGATTTTATTTATTTTGAGGACTGCACATTTATGGTGAGGTAGCTCTTGTTTTATGCCCTGGGATTCTCAGAATGGCAGAGCAAACACTTAATGATAAAACATATTTATTACTACATAGGATATAACTGAATTTGGTGCTTAAAACATCTCCACTGTGTGTGTTTCTGTGTTGAACACTTATTTTGGTCTTATAGCCTATTTTGTCTGTTACCGAATTTAAATATGTTAAATCAGTTTCTAGGGATACTAATAATGGTGTTTTTGTTTTTTTTTTTATAAATTTCTTCAGCTTGGGAGCAACTGTTCCTACTGGGAGTTTATCAGCTGATAGCACCTTTCATATTAACTTCACAATTATGCAAGGAAGAAATGTTAAAAATCTTAGAGTGATTTTTTTTGTTTGAAATTTGATTCAGTTAAGTAGCTCCAACTAGTACCTTTCTCAGCTATGTTTTTATTAAAGTATTCATTGAGGTCTCAACCTCAGGTTATTTTTTTTTTTCCTATATATGTCCTCACATTTTTAAGTTATTGTTGCCTTTTCAGCTTTTGTTAAAATTATCTCTTGGTTGTGAGCAAAATTTTTGTAGGCTGGAATTGTTGCTGAAGTGGTATCACAAAATTTTTTTTCTTAGTTCCTCATAGAACATATTTAACAGACTTGTTATATGATAGATATGAACTACTAATAAATTAAAATTTTATTCTTTAGTTCATTTAAAGCCTCTCCTTTCTGGATAAAACCATCACTTTTTAAAATTCTTTTCTTTCTCTTCCATCAACACTGATAACAGTTGTCATTCTTTTCAGGGCTATTTTTTCCCCCAAAGCAATGTTTTCCACTTCGGGTGTCACAACAAAAGACAGGGTCTAATGAATAAAGTTGCAGTGAGATAGGAAAACAGGATATTTACCTCTAGAAACTGATACTTAGTCAACAGTTTTTTGCATGCAAGAGTCAAAATTTTGTTTCAGCTAAATTAATACATGCCATGGATTTCCAGATCTGTCCTGAATTGGTCAGTCCTTGAGTATTACTTTTAAAGATGGTGAGGGTTTATCATGCTGGTTCTCAACTAGATTGTACATTAGAATCATTTACAAACCATCAAAGATATCCAGGGTATATTCTTAATTAGAAAGAATGTCCAGGATTGCTGCCCACCCAAATTTTGCAGTTTAATGGAACTTCATAGGCAATTTAGAAATACATATATTTATGCTGAGTGTATGTACACACATGCATGCTAAGAATAAACATAAAACATTTATAGGACTTAAAAAACTGAGACTCTTTTGAGAAGCCTAAGTGAAATTCTGAAATAGAAGAAATTGTTAGGGGGAATTACCAGTTCTAGATATTAAAATATAGGGCTACAGACATTAAAACTATTTACAGTGATGAGAATAGATGGATTAATGGACTATAATGGGAATTTAAATATTACATATGATTAAGGTATTTAAAATCAGTGGAGAGAGCTAGGTTATTCACTAAATGGTATTGTGACATCTAACCAGCTGTTGGGTTGAATTCCTACCTTCTTCATTACATGGTAATATATTATACCTTGATTAATAATAAGAAATAAAACCAATACAATGCAGATATATATATACACATATACATACATATGTATGCCTAGAAGAAAATGCTAAGAGAGCATTTTTAAAAATCTAGGAATAATATCCTTTCTTAGTTTAATGTGATATCTTGAATTTAATGTGATATCTTGAAGCCGTAAAATCAAAGATAGTATGCTTGACTGTAAGAGAATAAACTCTTTCATTTCAAAACTGGGAAGCACTATTTGCAAAATGTATGACAAAGGACTAATATTATATATACAAAGGACTCTTACAAACCAGAAAATCACAGAAAACCATTCACAAAAGAGGATAAACAGGCAATTTACAGGGAAAGTATAGAGGCCCCCTAAACCTATAAAAGATTAACAGCCTTACTATTAAAGAAGTGTATGTTAAGGGATAAGTTATCATTTTATTTTACTAGGTAAAAATTGAAGAAAAGATTTTTTGGCTGAGTAGAGTAGAACACGTGCACTCTCGTTCTCTGTTGATGAGAGTATAGGTACTACTTTTTTGTAACAGTTTGGTTATATTGATTAAAATTTGAAATAGTATATACATAGCTTTCATTAACTCAACAGTTCTACTTCCAGAAATTTGTCTAGTAAAAATGTTTGAATAATTATTGTAAAATGTTTTTAGAAAGATACTATCAAAACATTTTATGTAGTAACAAAAATATGAAACAATATTTAATCAATTGGAGACTATGAATAAGTTATGGTAACTTTATATTAATAGGATATAATATAGCTTTAAAAGAAATGAGATATAGATGTCTTAGACAGGTGTCTATGATAAGTGAAAAAAGCAAGATAGTATACCACTTATGTATGAAAAATGTATATTTTTAAAAATTCATATGTATTAGCCATGTAAGCACACATACATACATGTGTACATATTAATATATGTGTGTATAAGTGCGCGCGCGCGTGTGTGTGTATGAGGGGAGCAGGGGCAGAGGTAGAGAGAAGAGTAACCAACACACCAAGCTGGAAACAGTTGTTATGTTTGGGAAATGAAATCAAGCATGAGATGGGAAAGAAAGACATTCATTTTTTTCTTCAAATTAATTTTCTTTCTTTCTCTCTCTTTTTTTTTTTTTTTTTTTGAGACAGAGTCTTGCTCTGTTGTCTGGGCTTTTGTGCAGTGGCATCATCGTAGCTCACTGCAACCTCAAACTCCAGGGCTCAAGTGATCCTCCTGCCTTGGTCTCTGGACTAGCTGGGACTACAGGCGTGTACCATCATGCCCGTTTTTTCTGTTGCTCAAGCTGGTCTGAAACATCTGGCCTCAAGCAATTCTCCCATCTTGGCCTCCCAAAGTGCTAGGATTATAGGCGTGAGCCACAGTGTGGGGCTCTGTTTGTTTGTTTTTTAAAGAGTCTGTATTATTTAAATAATTTTTAAAAAGAAACATTTTTGTAAAAAATAAAAAAGTAAGCTCCAAGCTCTCCCGAATGATTCTGATGGAAACTCTTGGTTAAGAACCACTTATCACTGATCATTTAGTTTTTGTCATGAGGGATTTGAAATAGTTAATATAGCTGCCATTTACTGAATGCTTTCTAGATGGTTTCCTCAGATGTGTTTGAGCTCCAGTATAATTTTGTGATTGCTACAGAGATAGCTTATAATAATCAGTGGTCTATGAACACTTTTTGATGTAACTATGATTTGTTGAAATTATTGCATTTAAAGTCAATGTTTTCTGTTTTCAACTTTCCCTGGGGAAAATAATGGCAGCAGAACACATGGAAGGGCATGGTAAGTTCAGCTTGAGAATAGTTGAAAACCTAGAGAAAGTTTTGGTGAAAATGTTGTTGATACTTAATCAGCAACCTTCAGTACTTTCTCAGTTATTTGA
Organism: Mirza zaza; assembly: GCA_008750895.1. Classification (NCBI taxonomy): domain Eukaryota; kingdom Metazoa; phylum Chordata; class Mammalia; order Primates; family Cheirogaleidae; genus Mirza; species Mirza zaza. The sequence goes on from VSMD01029742.1 coordinate 60,243, forward strand.
AAAGTGATGACTCTTTCAGTTGAAAGGTTATCCTTATGGATGCTGATGTAAATGTAGTATATGGTTTTTGTAGATGCTGTGTTCTGAGGGTCAGTTGAAGTGGAAACTAATTTGCATTGTACTTTTGCTAAAGTAATATAATAACAGGTGAAAAGATTATTTTTGAAGGGGAAACCTTCTGAAATTTTTAATGAAAAGTGGTTGATTTGGTCCTCTTGAATTACAGCAAAAATTGAGGATTCCTTTAAATACAGTTAAATTTTATAGAGAATATAATAGTAGATTAGATTATGTCATAATCTATGCACATTCTGTTTTATCTTTCTTTTTTTCTTTGATGGATGGAAACATGCTAACAGATCAATTTCGAGAAGAAATTAAATTGGTGTAAATCTGTTTTTTTCTATGCCCTGTGTTTTCTGGTTTATCTTTAGTCAGTATACCTGTATTAACAGTTTATGTACCTTTTTGCTATTTGAGAAGGGATTGCAGTTCTTCAGAAATTTGTTACATGGTACATACCATAAGCAGATACTTGGTTTCTTTGAAAACAAAATATTTCATGGTAGAGGATTTTTAAGGCTTTTTTAAAAAAAATTATTGTTTATTGGAAGAAAGAATCAAGATTGGTTTACTCCTGATCTCTGCCCTCATATATTCTAAGTTAAACTTTGGATATGCTATATATTAAGAAAGTAAATATTTTTTCATTGTTTTTTTACTTTTAGTTGTGTAAAACTAACTTTTTTTTCTTTTAAACATTGATTAGGATTCTGATCTTCGAAGTGCACTTCTTTTGGAACAGGCAGCACATTGCTTTATAAACATGAAGAGTCCTATGGTTAGAAAATATGCATTTCATATGATACTGGCAGGCCATCGGTTTAGTAAAGCAGGTCAGGTGAGTGCATTTTCTTTACAATGAAAAGTTGTTATTTATTAATTTGTTTTATAAATGCATGTCATTATTTTTTATGATTTAAAATTAATCTTAAAAACTAAAATTTTGTTCTGAGATAGGGTTGGTAAAGGCATGAAGTTTGGATTCAGATAAATCTGGTTTTAAATCTGGATCTTCTACTCAGCTTGAGTTTGGTCAATTACTTCTTTGAGCCACAGTTTTTTTATTTATAAAATTTGTAATTTTATCCAAATTTTTGTGAGATTCAGCCAAATCATATGTGGAAGGGCCAGATACACTATATGCATTCAAGTAGGGATGAACTCTTCTCTACTTTAGCTCAGATCTTCTCTGGAAGCAGTTGGGTTTCTGGGATCTTTATTGATTTAGAGCGATTTCTTCAGCCCCAGTTTTCCTTATAAGCAGTATTGGAGAGAGCTTTCTTTGCTGGAGGCTGCAAGTAGCAGCAGGGAGGTAGTGATGTACTAGGCATTTAAATAGAAATGTGGATTCAATAATCATCTCTGCATTTCAGAGACTATCCTAGGAGCTGACCATACACCCATAAAATTATTACAGTCTCAGGGAGCTTTTAATCTAGTAGGGGATTATGAGGATTTTTAAAAAATGTAGTTAGTATGAATTTATATGAATATACATACATTTTTATAAATCTTTGCTAACCAAAACATGCCATTATTTTGTACCTTCTTTGTACCTATTTCAAAGGTACCTATTTCAAAGGTGAAATAGGTACAAAGAAGTAAAGATGTTCAAGAATTAGCCTCAATTTCATGTAAAAATACCAAAATTTTTAAAAAAACCAACATTACAAAATTGGGTTCCTCCCTCTATTATTGGAACTTGTGGAAAGTTAGAACATAAGTGGAATTGCTTTACATTAAAGAAAACCTTTAAAATACTTTTATGAAGTTAAATGTCTTTTATAATAATTGATATACTCCATGAATTAGAATTTCTCAGGCTCTAAAGTTGAAAAAAATGTTAAAAACCAAAACTATTTTATTTTTTAATTTTTATTTTAGTGTATTATGGGGGTACAAGTGTTAAGGTTACATATATTGCCCATGCCCCCCTCCCCCCTTGAGTAAGAGCTTCAAACATGTCCATCCCCCAAATGTTGCACATCTTACTCGGTGTGGTTGTATATACCCATCCCCTCCTCCCCCTCCCCGACACCCGATAAATGTTACTCCTATACGTCCACTTAGGTCTTGATCCGTTAATACCAATTTGCTGGTCAGTCCATGTGGTGCTGGTTTTTCCATTCTTGAGATACTTCACTTAGTAGAATGGGTTCCAGCTGTATCCAGGAATATACAAGAGGTGCTATATCACCATTGTTTCTTAAAGCTGAGTAGTATTCCATGGTATACATATACCACATTTTCTTAATC
>VSMD01029743.1:0-40004 GCA_008750895.1 Mirza zaza
GTTTAGATCCAGTAAGGTTTGCTTTATGAATCTGGGTGCACCTAAGTTGGGTGCATATATATTTAAAATTGTAATCTCTTCTTGTTGAACTGTGCCCTTCACCATTATATAATGACCCTCTTTGTCTTTCACTACTTTTGTTGGTTTGAAAACTAAGTCGTCTGAAATTACAACTGCCACGCCAGCCTTCTTTTGGCTTCCACTTGCTTGGAATACTGATCTCCACCCTTTTACTTTTAGTCTATACGCATCCTTGCAGGTTAGATGTGTTTCCTGAAGACAGCATATACTTGGCCTGTATTTTCTTATCCATTCGGCCAGCCTATGTCTCTTGAGTGGAGAGTTTAAGCCGTTCACATTTATTGAGAGAACTGATAGGTGAGGTAGATTACTGTTCATTCTGTTGGGTTGGATGTTGTTGCTTTGATTTCTCTCTTGAGCCATAGCAATATCTGGCCTTTAATCTTTGGGTTTTGGTAGTTTTTATATTCGTGAGGTTTTATTATGGTGTTCCGTGTGTAACACTGTTTTGAGTACTTCTTGTAGGGCTGGTCTGGTCTTGGTGAATTCTCTGAGGCTTTCTTGTCTGGGAATGTCTTTATTTCTCCTTCATATACGAAGCTTGGTTTTGCAGGGAATAAGATTCTAGGCTGGGCATTGTTTTGTTTCAGAAGAGTGAGAATGGGGCCCCAGTCTCTCTTTGCTTGTAAAGTCTCATTAGAGAAGTCTGCTGTTATTCGAATTGGCTTTCCCTTGTAAGTTACTTGTTTCTTTCATCTTACAGCTCTTAGAAGGCCCTCTTTAGTTGATATTTTGGTCAGTCTGATGACTGCATGTCGTGACGTCTTCCTGTTTGCATTGAATCTCCCAGGGGTCCTCTGAGCTTCTTGAACTTGTATGTCGAGATTTTGAGTAAGGCCTGGGAAATTTTCCTCTATTATATCTTCAAAAAGCTTGTCCAACCCTTGAGTGATGTCTTCTTTCCCTTCTGGTAACCCTATGACCCTCACGTTAGGTTTTTTCACATAGTCCCACAGCTCTTGTAGGCTTTGTTCTTTTCTCTTGTTTCTCTGTTCTATCTCTGTGACTGATTTATTTAATTGGAAGGTGTTATCTTCAATCTCTGAGATTCTTTCTTCTGTTTGATCTACCCTGTTCTTGAGACTTTCCACTGTATTTTGTAGTTCCCTGAGTTGATTCTTCATCTCCAGGACTTCGGTTAAAGTTTTCTTCACTGTGTTGATCTCTTTAGTGAACTTTTGTTCCATATCCTGGAGGCTTTTTGTGGTTTCTTTATGTTGGTTATTGAGTTGTTCTTGCAGGTCAGTGAGTGTTCTTATGATCCACATACGAAATTCCTCTTCTGTCATTTTGGTTGCCAGGTTTTGGTTGTTGTCTGTTTCTAAGGGGCTGGTGATCCTCTTTAGGGGTGTGTTTTCCGTTTGTTTCTTCATATTTCCGGAGTTCCTTTGCTGATTTCTTCCCACGTCTCTCAGTTGTTGTTTCTTTCCTTTAGGTTTTCGTTTGGGTATTCACACGTCTTATTTAGTTTCTGAGCCAGTAGGTGGTGTTGCTCACTTTCGGCGGCTGTCGCTGGGCTGGTGTCTGCAGGTCTCTCTACCTGCTGGGGAGCCCGCCAGCAGTCTGAGATGCAGTAGAGGGGAAACAGACAAATCACCTACCCTTCCCACTGGTCTCCGGGCTGCTCCAGCGGCCTCCCGTCTTCTGCCTCCTTAATTACACAGGTGGAGATAGATGGCCGGAACTGGAGCAGTTCCTATCTCAGCTCCACCCCCAAGGCGGGGCTAGAATCTTTGGAGACAAAGGCCCAGCTCCAAGTCACCAGAGTGTGTAGGTTGTAAAATCTCTCTGCCTTATATCCACCAAGGGCAGCCTTCTACGAGGCTCGGCCCTGCCCAGTCAAACTCCAGGGCCTGGACACCGAGTGCGGGAGACCTATGTAAGGAGAGACCGACCAGAAGCGGGCGGGCAGGCAATGGGACCCACCAATCCCTGTCTTCTGACTCCTTAATTACACAAGTGGAGATAAGCGGCAGGAATGGGAACAGTTCCTACTTCAGCTCCGCCCCCAAGGCGGGGACAGAGACTTTGGAGCCAAAGGCTCAGCCACAAGCCCTGTCTTCTGTCTCTTTAATTCCACAGGTGGAGATAAGCTGCAGGAACAGGAACAGTTTCTATCTTGGCTCCGCCCCCAAGGCGGGGATACAAACTTTGGGTCCAAAGGCCTAGCCCCAAATCCCCGGATGTGGGGGTTGTAAAATATCTCTGCCTAATAACCACTAAAGGCAGTCTCCTACGTGGTTCGGCTCTGCCCAGGCTAGATCCTCACTCTGGACACAGAGCACGGGAGACCTGTGTAGGGAGAGACCGACCAGGAGCGGGAAGCCAGGCACTGGGGCCCACCAGTCCCTGTCTTCTGACTCCCTAATTACACAGGTGGAGATAAGCGGCAGGAATGGGAACAGTTCCTACCTCAGCTCCGCCCTGAAGGCGAGGACAGAGACTTTGGAGCCAAAGGCTCAGCCACAAGCCCCGTCTTCTGTCTCTTTAATTCCACAGGTGGAGATAAGCGGCAGGAACAGGAACAGTTTCTATCTCAGCTCCGCCCCCCCAGAAGCTTTTTAATTTGATGGAATCCTACTTGTTTATTTTTGCTTTTGTTGCCTGTGCTTTTGGAGACATACCCCAGAAATCTTTGCCCCAGCCAATATTGTAGAGCATTTCTACATTTCTTTCATGTTTTTTCCTAAGAGTTTTACAGTTTCAGGTCTTATATTTAAGTATTTAATCCCTTTTGTGTTGGTTTGTATATAGTGTGAGATAAGAATCCAATTTCAGTCTTTTGCTGGTGGAGATCCAGTTTTCCCAACACCATTTATTGAAGAAACTGCCCTTTCCCCATTGTGTATTCTTGGAGCGTTTGTCAAAAATAAATTGACTGTGAACATGTGAATTTATTTCTGGGTTCTCTATTGTGTTTCATTGTTCTATGTGTCTGGAGACATCACGCTATCGAACTTCGGAATCTAATACAAAGCTATAGTGATCAAAACAGCATGGGACTGATATAAAGACAGCTTTGTTCTTCACACTCAAGATTGCTTTGGATTTTGAAGTCTTCTCTGACTCCACACAAACTTTAGAATTTTCCTACTTCCATGAAAAATGGCATTGGAATTTTGATAGGAATTACAATACATTCGACAGAATTATAGGATAATAAATTTGGGTTAAGCTACTACATTTGTGGTAATTTTTTATGGTAGCAATAGAAAACTAATGCAGCAGTGGCGGTGAAGTTTTAATACTTTGAAGTACGGGGCACTGCTTCGGAGGTAGGCGGTAAGGGTAATTTGTATAACTTCTTGATATTGAATCCCCAGAGAGTTCACAAGTGTGTCTTTGAGGCAGGATCAGAGAATATAAGGGCAGGTGCCACTAAACAAAGAGGCAATGTGGCAGAGTGGGTAAGAGCAGGAAGCTTTGAAACCCATGTTTCTGGGTTTGAGTCCTGGCCCTATCACTTGCCTGCTATGAAATGCTGCATACATTTTTTTTTAAACTCCTGTATGTCTCAGTTTCCTACTTTAAAGCAAGATTAAAAATAGTCCCTAATCCTCACAAAGCTATTGTGAAGATTAAGTAATTTAATATATGGAAATACTTAGAAGAGCCCTTGGCACACACTAATTATTTAATAAGACGTTAGTCAGCATTAAGACTATTTCTGGCCCAGTTTTCTGGTTGGAAATTCTGAGTTCCTTGGATTCAATTTTATCAGAGTCATCCTCGGGGACCTGGTTCTCCTAATGACTACTGGGCTGATAGTTTTGGTAGTGATTCCCTTGATCAGATCATCAGGACCATGGATAGTGGTAGTAGAAGGTACTGAGGGGTTGCAGTGTGGACAAAATAAACAAAATGGGGCTCTTAAAAGGAGAAAAAAGAGAGCCAGTGAAGCCACTGGCAAATGCAGCTACTTTGTAAATCTGTTAAGATACAGCCTAATTTTGACTGTAATAAATTCTTCATTTTATATCTAGCAACAGAAGTCAGGGATAAGATTTTGGTCTTGACTTCTTCAGAGTTTTGATATCTCCAAAGGTATTCCTGCTTCTTCTTACTTTTATTCTTTGGGAATCTGGGTGAAATATGAATATACAGGGAGTCACATTTTAAAGCTGAGATGCTTAAAGCTGAATAAATGTAACGCTTTCTCAAAAAAAGTGGTATAGCAAAAAAAGTGGTATATCTCACATTCATATTCTCTGCTTACATTTCTAGCATTCTATCGAACAGTAATCATATATTTTACATTCTAGGAAATGCAATCTATTCATTCTGATTATCAAATATAGAAGTTAGGGGAAAAGACAATTAATTTTTACTTCAGGAAAATTTAAAATTAAAAGTAGGCATATGAGCTGGGCACAATGGCTCACGCCTGTCTCAGTACTCTAGGAGTCTGAAGCAGGTGAATTGCTTGAGGTCAGGAGTTGGAGACCATTCTAGGCAACATAGTGAGACCTCATCCCTACAATAAATAAATAAAAAAATTATCTGGGTGTGGTGGCATGTGCCTGTGGTCCCAGGTACTAGGGAGGCTAAGCCAGGAGGATGACTTGAGCCCAGGAATTTGAGGCTGCAGTGATTTATGATTACACAACTGCACTCTAGCCTAGGGAACAGAGCAACAGAGTGAGACCCTGTTTCTAAAAATAATAATAATAATAATAATAATTAGGCAAAAGAGACAAACTGCCCACACAGTTCTTGCATTCGACCTATTTTCCATTTGTATTTGTATCCACCATTTACCATTGCTAGGTAGGTACTTCATAACTTTTACCACCTCATATAAAAGAAATATTATTTCTAATTTAGAGAATAGAAATTGTATTTCATCTGATAAACAGTAAGATAATATCTGACAAGTATTTTTGTTTACTGGTCTTTGCTTGACTGATTAAACTTGAACAAAATCTGAGATCCATTTCAAATTAAATACGTCAAATTAGCTTCAAATATTTTCTCAGAAGCAACCATTATATGAGTTAGCAAGTGTAACAAATCTCATTTAATCTTTAAAAATCAAATTAATTAAAATGTAATTAAGAGCTAATCTAGGTCTCTTTGACTGAATTCACCATAAAATCTATGGATGATGTGACTTGGTGTTATTTCATTTGTACCTGAATTGGTCACTACAGTTTCATCTCAAGGGGCATGATCACGTATATTCCAAGTGCTACCCCAGAAGGCACAAATACAAATCTCTTATTCACTTAAACAGAACTCTACCATACCCCATGTAAGAGAAAATAGTCACTCCCTTGCTTAAAAATCTTCGGTTGCTTCTACTGCAATAAAATCTAACTTCCTTCAGTGGCTTACAGAGCCCTCTGTGACCTGGCCTCCACCTCTCTCATTGATATCATAATCTACCACTGTCCTCACTTACTATTCTCTAACTACCCAGGCTTTCTTTATGTTCCTGAAACATCAAATAGCTCATGCCCATAACAGAGCTACTGCACTGGAGATTTCTTCCTCTTTTTATTCTCTTTTCCTGGCTGCTGCTTGTCATTCAGTCTCATCTTAAATGTTACCTCCTCATTTGAAAGGTCTTCCCTGACCATATGTATATGTGTGTGTGTGTGTATATATGACTCCCCTTGTATAGAATAAGCCAGTTCTCACCTATGACATGTGGTTTTGTTGTGTTTGCTGCTGCTGCTGTTGCTGCTGTTGAATTAGCAATTGCTGCTGCTGCCGACGCCGGGCTGTTCGTAGTTTTTCAAAGCGAGCCTCCATTTCTTCCAGGACTTTGGGGGTGTATCGGACCACCAGCTTGACACTGTCCTTGGCAGCCTTGAGTAGTTCCACAGCTTTCTCATGGTGTTCTCCTTCCACGCTCTGAAAAGACAATGACATTTCTTAAGAGGGAGAGCTTCGATATTCTTTTCCCTGACTGCTAGACAAATCTTAAATTAGCATCATATTAAAAACTTGAAGTTTAAAATTTCAAGAGGGCATGGCAAATAGGCTATTTTGCCATCATCATTATTACTTATTATGTTTGTGGATAAACTATAAGCAGGTTAGGCTGCACTAGAGCACAGAATGGATTGGCTGGGGGTTCAAGTTAGAGGGATAAGAAACAGTGAAGGCCTAAATTACAATGCTAACATTTAAAATGGGATTTCCAAGTGTCATCTGGAAGAGTAAATGCACTAGTCAAGATTGGAAAGGTAGGTGTGAACTGAGAATTAAAAAAAAGAGCTTGGATTTCGCAATGAAGTGGTCAGGGCTGACATGTAAGAGCCCCGTTTTCCTTTTGTCTGAGTACTGGGCAGACACTAAGGGTTTAAGAAATGGCTGTGGTTAGCAATTTATATAACCACTCCTATACCAAATCTGGGTTAAATAAAAAGCCAGGGTTTATAAATAGACTTTGAGCAGACTAAATTTTTATCTGTGGCTGAAGCTTAGGAAAATAGGCTTTTTCGTTGATTAATCCATTCTTTTAATTATTCATCTGATCACCGACTTAGTCACTGAGATGTTTATTAAGCATTTGTTCTACTAGTTACATTTCACTACATTCTCTGGAAGAACATGAATGGCAGGGGAAAACTCTGACAGCACTGTACAATATAAACCCTATTTTTAGTGTGCTTGTAATTTCTTTGCAATTTGCCCCAAGATGATTTGTTAATGTGCAGAATTTTCCTTTGAAAGAGAAACTTGGTGATTTGGTTGTCTATGCCCTTCTCTAATTTCTTTTTTAATGTCAAAACGTACATGTTTATATGTTTTAATAAAAATGGTCCCCCCATTTTCCAGGCCAGATGATTACTCTCCAGACTACCTTTTGGCTTTTGTTCCTTTTGCTTTCCATTTCATAGGATCGCAGATCTAGGCCAGACCTTTTGAGGCCCATGATCTCTGTTTTGGCACAGTGTCTGCCATTCAGAGTTGCCACCTGAGGGCTGTGGTACTAATGAGGGGGCCATCGGGCTCCCGCAGCAGGGTGAGTGGTTGAGAGAAATGTTGCTGGCTGGCGTGCCGCACATCCCGCCCCACAAAACCATTACAGTTACCCGCCTCCACTCCCAGCTCAGCTCTCTCCCACACAGTTAGCAATTTATCAAAAGCAGACTCCGTGGTCTTCAAATCCAGAAATTTTGCTTTGATACTTTATCTCCGGTTTAGACAATGACTCAGGTTCTCTTCTGGGCTCAACAGAGTCAACCGGTCCCTTGGTTTGACTTTCTACCTTCTTTGTCTTTCCTACCAAGGCACAGAATTGACATGTTCAGATCTGGGCAGTATCATAGTTCTTCATGTCTACTGCTGAAAATGCTTGATTAAAATAATACGAATTACATAACAGAGCAACTGAGAAGTTAGTTTGAGAGATTTGAAGAAATTTAAGTGTGCTTATAGAATTTATTATTTCAAACACAAACAAAATTTGTTATTTCAAAGTTGAGCTTTGCTTTTGGTTTTCAGAAAAATGCCTTAACTTTTGTCTAACTTTAGTGTTCTGGTGGCCCTCTTTTTCCACTAGTTTTGCCTACTTTATAAATACTTTTGAGTGCTTATGCTTGTCTCCTTAACATATTACTTATCTCTGGAGTGTGTTAATCCATCACTATAATTTTTTAATAAGAATAAGGCAATTTTTTGCTTCTTTCTTTCTCTTTTAAGGTAAGAACAAGAAAAGCAGATCACTTTCCCATAGAAGTCTTGTTCCATGAATAAACATAAGCCAAAAGATCTGCTCAGTTATGGTATAAATGTTGATGTACAAACACTTCATAGGAATTCCTTGAGCTCTGAAGGTTTATCATCTATTCCTGCTTTTGACTTAATCTATTTCTCACTCTTAATGAAAGTATGTCTTATTTCTAGCTAAATATTTAAGACATATTTTGAAGTGTGATAGATTATTTGCAAACAATTAAGATACATTTATCAAAGCTGTATACATAAGCCCTCCCAATTCAGGAATTGTCCCTTATAACAATTAGCTCAAGTTTGAGCAATCACTGAAAATGTATAGCACCAGTTTTCCACAAAGGCTGAGCATGTGGTTCTTATGTGATTTGAGGAGACCTAAAAAGCCTTCCTATTTTAAAGTGAAACCCCCTCCTCCATTCAAAACCTGAAATACTGTAATTTTAGCTTTCTTTCCCTTAAGAGTTTTATTGTATGTGTTGCATTAGCATAATTTAATTTAACAAGGTTTTCTAATGGAAATCTGCTAAAAGTTGGATTGTATTAAGGTGAGGAGGAGTGAAGAAGACATGAGGATGTACTACTAGGTGCCTAGGACATATTTTGACCAAAGAGAAAGGTGGTCCTGAAAGAGAAAAACCCTTAAAGAGAAACTTAACCTGCCCTACAATTGTGCCTAAGCTAGCCATGTGCATTCACTGAAATGAATTAAAATGCACTAGGAAGAATGGGCAGTCCCATCCTGAAAATATTTCTATCTCTCTGCTGTTGAATCTTTTAAAAATACACATAAAAATCAATATGGGAAGGAGAAAATAAACATAAAAGTCAATATAGGAAGGAGAGTTCATATAGTTTTATTGCCATTTCCAAAATTCATAAATATAAGACAATAAAATACTAAAGTAATATAAAACCATAAGAACTGGATCTCCAATAATGTTAATGCATAAAGAAATATATTTTCATTTGGGAAGCTGGGAAAAAAGAGCTCAGTAAATAACCAGATGCATCCTTGTATCATCAGCATCTCACTCAATAGTGAGCTCTAGGAAGTTTTAAGTTTAGCTAATTTGATGGAAATTTAGCAAATTGGTGGAGTGGCTGGTAAATGAACCAATCTTTAAACATGGCTGCATTCTGATTATTCAATAGTTTTTCTGTTCCTACATATTGTGAGACATCAAAATGGCTTCCATTTCTGCTATGCACAATATCCTAGTTGATTAAGAATCCTCTCTAGTAAGTGAGAATTTGGATTGCACCACGTACATGAATTTGTTCATGGCATGTGCTCTTTTTCCTCCTTCAACAGAGTGTTAAATTTGGACTCTGGCTAGACCTAAAATGAAAAAGATTCCTGTCCTGGGTAGATATCTTGCTATCTGTGCACCATTAGTTGCCAAATGGTCAATGCCTAGGTTTTAAGGAAGGTTTTTCTCTTTGGGGATTACATGGACATCATCTTGACCCACTTTGCTGATAGGTAAGTAGTTTAAACACTTTGTTCAACAGCTAAAGTTGGCTATGTCTTGTGGTTATTCTAAACATATCTTCAGCTAGGTTTATGCATAGACTTCTAAATGACATCAATCATTCCTCTGGCTTATGGACCAAGTGTCGTTATCAGGGAGTAAAGGATATCAAGGGTATTAGGTTATAATACTTTAGTAGTTCAGAGACTCAGAACATTATACCTGGAAAGGTGCTTAGAAACAATCTCATTTATCTCCTTGTATCTTAATTCATAAGGAAACAGACATTAAGAGTAGCTAGGACTTAGTCCATTTTATAAATTTGTTAGCTGCAGGGTTGGATTAGTGATCATTATTCTTGATGACTGCTCTTTCAACAACCCCATCCTACTTTTGCAGCTTAACTAATCCAGAAATGAAACACATGGCAGGTTGTTTTTTGCATGATGTGAAAGGATAGGAACTAATGGCAAGGAAAAATCTGTCAACACCTAGCTAAAAGGTGTGAGTTGGAGTGAAGGAGCAGCCTGCAGCTACCTGAAGGGCTTGCTACTAGGGGGTTATGATTTTCAACTTTGAAAAGGCCCAGTATAGCCAGACAAAGACCTACTTCTTTCTTGCAGAGGTAACAGTGACTGATTGTTTTGTTTTATGGTAGTTCTTCTTATTTTCACTATGGTGTTTTCCTATCATTTTAAGAGTATGTGTGTTTACATACAATGTGTGTGGACATGCATGTATGTGTGTGTGTATGTCTCTGTGTGTATATATATACACACACTCTAACATTAATTGAGTACTTACTAAGTACAAGGCACTGCTAGCTGTTTTCTGTATATTATATCTAATCCTCACAATAAATCTGTTACAGAGGTAATGGAAAGGTTAAGAAATTTGTCCTAGGTCCCTAAGTAGTAAGTGAAACAGATAAACCAGAACTTAGATTTATATGTTTCCAGATATTAGGCTCTTAACTACCAATCCATGCCCTTAAACAAAATAATTAAGAAAAACTAAGATTATATAAGTGGCTTTCCTTATTTATGGAGATTTTTAGACCAGTGGTTCTTAAATCTTGACGTATATAGAAATTAACGTTTGCTGATGATATGATATTATATTTAGAAAACCCCAAAGATTCAACCAAGAAACTCCTGGAACTGATAAATGAATTTAGTAAAGTCTTAGGATACAAAATCAATACACAGAAATCAGAGGCATTCATATATGCCAACAACAATCAAATTGAGAACCAAATCAAAGACTCAATTCCCTTCACAATAGCAACAAAGAAATTAAAGTATCTAGGAATATACTTAACCAAGGAGGTAAAAGATCTCTACAAGGAGAACTATGAAACACTGAGGAAGGAAATAGCAGAGGATGTAAACAGATGGAAATCCATACCATGCTCGTGGATGGGCAGACTCAACATCATTAAAATGTCTATACTACCCAAACTGATCTACAGATTCAATGTAATACCTATTAAAATCCCATGAGCATTCTTCACAGATATAGAAAAAATAATTTTACGCTTCGTATGGAACCAAAGAAGACCCCGAATATCAAAAGCAATTCTAGGCAACAAAAACAAAATGGGAGGTATTAATATGCCAGATATCAAACTATACTACAAAGCTGTAGTAATTAAATCAATCTGGTATTGGCATAAAAATAGGAATATTGACCAGTGGAACAGATCTGAGAATCCTGATATAAAACCATCCTCATATAGCCATCTAATCTTTGACGAAGTAGACAAAAACATACGCTGGGGAGAAGAACCCCTCTTCAATAAATGGTGCTGGGAAAACTGGATAGCCACTTGTAAAAGGCTAAAGCAGGACCCCCACCTTTCACCTCTCACAAAAATCAACTCACGCTGGATAACAGACTTAAACCTAAGGTACGAAACTATTAGAATTCTAGAGGAAAATGTTGGAAACACTCTCCTAGACATTGGCCTAGGCAAAGAGTTTATGAAGAAGTCNCAAAGGCAATCACAGCAGCAACAAAAATAAATAAATGGGACATGATCAAACTAAAAAGCTTCTGCACAGCCAAAGAAACAGTCATGAAAGTAAACAGACGACCTACAGAATGGGAGAAAATTTTTGCATCCTATGCATCTGATAAGGGGCTGATAACTAGAATATACTTAGAACTCATGAAAATCAGCAAGAAAAAAATCAAATAACCCTATTAAAAAGTAGGCAAAGGACTTGAACAGAAACTTTTCTAAAGAAGACAGAAGAATGGCCAACAAACATATGAAAAAATGCTCAACATCTCTAATCATCAGAGAAATGCAAATCAAAACTACAATGAGATATTACTTAACTCCAGTGAGAATGGCCTTTATCAAAAAGTCTCCAAACAATAAATGCTGGCATGGATGTGGAGGGAGAGGAACACTCCTACACTGCTGGTGGGACTGCAAACTAGTTCAACCTCTGTGGAAAGCAATATGAAGATACCTTAAAGCGATACAAGTGAATTTACCATTTGATCCAGCAATCCCATTGCTGGGCATCTACCCAAAAGATCCAATGACACTCTACAAAAAAGACACCTGCACTCGAATGTTTATAGCAGCACAATTCATAATTGCAAGGGTATGGAAACAGCCCAAGTGCCCATCAATCCAAGAATGGATTAATAAAATGTGGTATATGTATACCATGGAGTACTATTCAGCTCTAAGAAACAATGGTGATATAGCATGTCTTATATTTTCCTGGTTAGAGCTGGAACACATACTACTAAGTGAAGTTTCCTAAGAATGGAAAAACAAGCACCACATATACTCACCAGCAAACTGATATTAACTGAGCAGCACCTAAGTGGACACATAGGTACTACATTAATAGGGTATTGGGCAGGTGGGAGGGGGGAGGGGGGCGGGTATATGCATACATAATGAGTGAGATGTGCACCATCTGGGGGATGGTCATGCTAGAAACTCAAACTTGTGGGGGGAGGGGGGAAAAGGGCATTTATTGAAACCTTAAAATTTGTGCCCCCATAATATGCTGAAATAAAAAAAAAAGAAATTAACTGAGGAATTTTAAAATATAGAGACCCAGACTGTTCTGGGCCTTGCTATATCAAAATCCACAGCAATATGACCTAGGAATATATGACTATGAGATTCTGATCCAGCTGGCCAGTCATTGACATGCAGATTTGTGTTTGGACACATTGCTCTAGACTATAACCAACCCAAATAGTAAATGCCAACTGAAGGGTTTCTTTACTGCATTACTGCAAGAAAAAGGATTGTTTAGATGAGGGAAATCTTATGATTTTACCTTGGTGTTAGTCTATACTCAGCATTTTTCATTAAAAAAAAGAGCTATGTTGATTGGGTATTTAATTAAGAAAAAAGTATCGCTGAGTAAGTTGTAGGAATATACAAGCAGTGCCTCCTTATCCACAGTTTTGCATTCCAAGGTTTTGCTTTCCTTGTTTTCAGTTACCCATGTTCAATCAAGGTCCAAAAATAGGTGAGCACAGTGCAATAAGACATTTTGAGACAGAGAAGGAGAGATCACATTCATATAACTTTTGCTACAATATATTGTTATAACTGTTCTATTTTATTATTAGTTATTGTTAATCTCTTACTGTGCCTAATTTATAAATTAAAATATCATAGGTATGTATATACAGTATAGGAAAAAACACAGTATACACTATTCAGAAAAGACATTTATGATTTTTGATCCTTGCCTTTTTTCAAATACGTTAATTTTCCTGTTCTAAATGTAGGCTCTTTTTGCTTGAGAAAAGAGGAAAGTATATAAAAAGTATCACATGGAGACAATATGCTAATACTCTCCCATAGTACTCTGTTCCTGCCTAATGGTAATATTTATCTCAGCGAATTGTAATGTATCAGTTCATAATCATTCTGTTGTTACTAGACTATTCACAGTCAAGAATAGTCTTATTCATCTATCTCTGTACTCAGAATTTATCATGTGGTCAATAAATGATCAATACAAAATCAAAATTTTCTTTCTATTAGGCCAAGGAGCCAGTGCTGCCGGGGTTTGAGTTTGAGCTTCTTCCCTTACCAGCTTTGTGAACTCAGCCAAGTGTTTGGTGTCTCCAAGCCTCAATTTCCTTATCTTTAAAACGGCCATCATAACCTACCTACTTTACAGGATCATTATGAACATTAAATTTAACATACACAAGACACTCAGAAGTGCGCCTGGGAGTAACAAAGGGTTCAACAAATGTTAACTCTTTGTTGAGCTATTTCCTCTCTGATAATCTTGAATAGGGATTCAGGTGCTTAAGGATGACAACAGCAGCAACGAAATATGATTTTGCCTTCGGGGCAGGGATAAGTTTCCTGTATATTATCTAGGAAGCAAAAGTTTACTAAATAAATTAATAGCATAGGGAGTTTCTTGGAAGAATGTTTGAAACTACTTAGGTGAATCACTGCTTTTAATCATTCTCAAGTAATGTAGCAACATCATTTTCATACATACAGTTGATATGCTAATTACAAACCAACTGATCATTAGTTATTCATGAAAAACTGTTCCTCTCAGTCCCCTTGCAATATCACACTTTGTGGAGGGAAGAAGGAGTGTGTAGGAGAATCACTTGATAGGAGCATGCATAATGAGAGGGAACTTGAGAGAGGAAAATCATCAAATAGCTGAACACTACAAAAGAGCAAGGAGGTTAATGGGGGAAAAAAGTGGATATAATTACACATATTTTTATCCTATGAGAGTAGTTATAAATATAAAAATTTTTGAACCATGAAAGTGGAGAAGGCAGAGCATTAGCAGTAGGCCCAGGGGGCAGAAAACCTAAAGCGAGCATAAAAGCTTTAGAAAAAGATCAGTGCCAGAAATCAGATATTCACAAATCTAACATTTGGTTGATCTCAGCCCACCTTTCAGATCTGGAAACTAAAATTGGAAACAAATGTAGCTATTACTTCCCAGTTGTAATGCTTTGTGGTAACTCTGCTCAATTCTTGACATTCTGACACCAAAAGGAGAAAAAAATTCCCGAGAGTTGATGGGACGAATATTAAACACACACACACACACACACACACGCACACACACATGCACGGCTGTGCACACACATACACACACACACACATGACCTACTTCAGGAGTACAAATGTGAGCTCTAGAGCTCTGAAAGCCTGGAAAAATATTGCCAGAAAAAAAGATCATTAAATCAGTCTGTTAACTTTTGAGTGGTAGGTTTCACCCAGGCACTGGTGACTACAGGGAATTCTTCCCCACCATGATTCACACTGGTCTGTTTCGAAGATGCATGCTGTGTCTGCCTACGTTCTCCCCAACCTGTGATACTCTGTGACACTACACCCCCAAAGAGCAAAGCCTCTTGTCAATGTAACTGAGTGGAGCATCATGATCACCAATTCTCCATATTTCTTTCTAGGTCTGCTTTAGCATAGGAGAGGGGTTGTTGAGGTGGAGAAGACGACCATCCCCTGCCTATCCCCCAAGATCCACCTCCACCATATTCACCTCTATTGCAGCTCCATTTTAAAAATGCAAATACATCTTCATCACTAAAATGTAGTGTGGACTCCTTAATCAAACCACCAGACCCTTAGCAGGAGTCACAGAGCAAAAAGGGCAGGGACTGGGGTCAGGATGATCTGGGTTTGAATCTTAGACAAACTACTGATGAACAGTGTGACATTTAGAAATTACCTCTCCTCTTTGTGCCTCAGTTCCCGAGTGGGGACTGTCCCAGTTTTAGCATCCCAGAAAATGCCTCCGGCCTGGGCAAACTAAGACAATTGGTCACCCAAGACACAGGACGATGTTGCAAAGATCAAAGAGTTCATAACAGTGCCTGGTACATGATATTTATTTGATAAATTATTTTTTTAACCAACAGCCCTCATAGAATTTGACTTTTCAGTGGATATGAGGGCAAGTGATATTATAAAAGAGGAGGGGGTCACTGGCAGTATGAAGAAGGGGAAGGGGAAGGAGAGATCTGAGTTATGAGACAGGTTTTTGAAAGAGTAGGTTTGGGGGCACCTATCTCATTTTTGCTCACTCTGCAATGCTGCCATGACCTTAAGGCCAGACTTAGTACCATGGAGAATTATCTCCTTCTGCCACTGAAGAATCCCAGGGATGATCCAGCCAGGCCGAAAATGTCAAAGCTGGTTTAGAAAGAGTAGGCAGAAGGACTTTAGAATATTTATGAAGCAGTGTCACATACCTGGACGCCGGCTGACATCCCTGAGGACAAATACCAAGGCCTACCCTTCATATAGTTTCCACTGATTTTAATGACAGGTGGGCTGTTACTGTGATGGGGACAGGGCTGGAACCCAAGGGTCCTACGAACATTCTGCAATCTAGAGAAACGCTTAGCCTATAGGAAGTTTTGGGGAAATCTTACTCTCCTAAGCAGGGAATACATCATCCTATCTCTTCTCCCAAGATGACAGCATGTATTATATGGCAATAACATCTTCTAGGATTCTGTCAATCAGAATAGTATTTTTCCCCTTAAGTATCTTACTCTAATGATTTCCACAGAGATCATAGTTTTCTAAGGGGTGTCATAGAGACAACAGATTGCTGAACTTATTCAACAAGACCCTTCAAAAGACAGACTTTAATATCTAACCTGTTTTAGAATCCTAGAAGCCCAGGCAATTAATATAAAGCATAACGGGGTAACACAGAAAATCTCAGCAGACATTGTCTAAGCCTGAAGCTGTCAAATATGTTTCTTGTGAAGTGTTAAAATGGCACGGATATTTATGTTGGTGTATACCATGTATAATAAAACAATAATAGCTATAATGTTTAATTGCAGAGTCTCAAAATTGCATATGACTTCTTGCAGAAGTAAATATTTAAAGACTACTTTGGGTTTACTGTCCAATATCTCTCTAGGTCTGCATATAAATATCTTTTCCAATTAGACACATAACCCACAGAATATTCTTTGCATTAGTCACCATTGATTTATACTAAGATTTTTTTTTTGCTTATTTTAAATGTTCTAAGTGGCTCTAACATCCAAAGATGCTTTTCAACTCTCCTCTCTGGTTCCTGCTATCACTAGTCATGCAGCCACCCAAACTAGACCTCCTGCAGATATCTTTAACGCTTTCCTCAACCCACATCCAATTAACTGCCAATACTGGTTGATTCATTGGTCAATTACCATCACACCTCATCCTCTCCTCTCTCTTACTTCTTATGATTTCTTGCCTGGATTTAAATATATTCTCTAGCTTCTCTTTTGTCTAAACTCTTCTCCTCATTCCAGTCTGAGTCACTTGGTGTTTGCATGCCCTTGGTTAAAATCCAGTGAAGAGTAGAAAGAGCTGGTAGACACTGTTCTTGAGGGAAGGGACCTTGCTACATTGATTTTTTTTTTCTCCCCAATACTTAGTGCAGTGCACAGCATTCACCCAGTGTGTACTTAACTAACCTGAAGAGAGCTGACTTTGAAGCCTAGGCCCAAAGATTACTGCTGTAAGAAAGTTACATCTTTTCCCTAAGCCTTGGTGCCCACATATGCAAAATGGTGTTAATAACATCTCCTTCAAGAATTTAGTGAACTACTCATGTAAAGTGCCAAGTACTAAACCTGGAACACAGAATGTACTCAATAAATGCAAATTCCATTACTCTATGAATAGTTTCCAATTTTCTAGAAATGAAAATGAAAATGTCAGATTAATAGCATGCCAAAGTACTTTCCATGAACAGGCAAGCCCAACTCTATTTCCTAATATTAATCTTTAATATATAAGCAACACCGTGCTTTTGATTTTACCATGGGTTTGCATTTTCTATTAATATAATTGCTCAGTTTTATTCTCTCAGCCTACGATGTCCTTCCTTCATTCTCTGTCTTAGTAAAACCCATCCATCTTTCAAAGTCTATCTCAATAATACTTATTATCTATTATATCACTTTCTTGCTCAAAATAAAATGCAAACACTTTCCAGTGGCCTATAAAACCTTAACTCATCACTCTCAGCTGGCCTCTACAACCTCATTTCTAAGACTGTCTTCATCATGCATACTCAAAATCATCATGGGGTTCTTTTTTTGTATTGCTCATGGCTAGTTCATTTCTGCCAGAATTGTGTATGACTAGCTCCCTTTATTAAAGTACTCAGGTAAAAGATGCTCAACTTTTCTATAGTTAGGGAGATACAGATTAAATCCAGAAGGGGATAAAAATTATTTACCTGTTAAGAAAAAACATAATGTATTGCCAAAGATTTGGTGAAATTCATGGAAGTCAATTTGGCAGTATCTATTAAAATAAAGTATGTCCATATCCTCCTAATCTGGTTTACCACATATCAGTATCCACCCTAAAAAGTAGTTATTTATATAGTAATATATAAAAATTTTTATTCAAGCAGTGCTTACAATAGCAAAACAAAACTAATTGGGTAACAAGCTAAATGTCCAATAGGGAAACTGTTAAATTAACCATGGTCCCCTTTATACAGAAGATTTTTTAAAGTCCATGTATTGATGAGGCAAGATCTCCAAGACATATTACTAATATGAGAAAGGAAGTCTAGAACAATAAACATATGCAAAAATATCAGTGCATTATAAAAACTTAGAACAATAATAATAGCTAATATTCCTTGAGTATTTGCTAACAGGTACTATTCTAAGTGCTTTAAATGACCGAAATAGTTACTCCTTATAACAATACCATGAGATATGTAACATTATCATCCCAATTTTATATTATGAGGAAACTGAGACACAAAAAAGTTAAGTAACCTTCCATGGCCATACTATTGATGGGGAACAAATCTGTCTCCAGAGCCTGACCTCTTATAATCACAGCTCTGTGTTTTCTCATAAGTTTGTACCTAAAAATAAATAAGTAAATAAGCATGTGTGTGTGAACTTGAATACAAAAATAATGTTTAGATGAACGCTCACTGTGATAGTGTTTCTGCATGGGGAGAGAGGAAGGAACCGGAATGGAGGGAGGGAAATGGTTAAAGGAACTGTTTTAAAATATGAGTTTAGTCTTTTCACACTGAATTACTTAAAATTTTTATAAGGATGCATTCATATATTTTTTGTAAATTTTGAACTATGACAGCCCAGTATTATCATGAGCAAAATGAGGAAGGTCATTCTAGAACAAACTGAAGAAGGTGGGACAAAGGATAATTTTGTTTAAATGGTATTTGGAGGCATAGCTTTCAAGTAATTTGGGCAAAATAAAAATTATAACTATAATTGCCTAGGTAATTCAGGTGAAATGAAGGGATTTTAGCTAAATTACCTCAAAAATTATGGAAGTACAAGTACAGTATGTGGCAGCTTCAAAACCCCAATTATAAAAAATGCCACAGAGATTCCATTTGAACAATCCTGATTGAACGGTTTTTCTCCTAGTCTCGTTAATTTGCTGAAACCTGAGTTTTCCTTTTCTACATTTCCTCTCAACTTATTTGTCAGTGCCAGAATATCAGTTATACAGCCTGGCAGATCATTCACATTTCAGTGTACATGCTATAAATCCATACCTTCAAGGAATAATGTTTGACTGAGAAATGGTGAGGAAGGATTATGAAATACTTCACGTTTAAAATTTTGCTTTTCATCGAATGGCTCCAGAGATGAAAAACTACAGTGATTTCAATCTTGATAGATGTGAGATTCTATAGAGAGTTACAAATCAGCCAACCTAGGAATTTTTTTGAAAATGAAATGAGCTGGCTTTGAACTTTATCTTTCGTACAATTATTGTCAATCTTCTCCCCGCCACACCCACCCCAAATAATTTGTTGTAACAAACAAACATCGCTGTTCCCTATGTAACAGATTCATAATGAGATCCGTGTCTTCTCTCACTAAACAGCAAGTTATAGTCACACCTGGTGGCCCTGCCTCTAATTCTGGCCCCTTCTAAACCACTCTTCATATTGCAATCACAGTAGTTATTTGAAAATACAAATTCAATCAAGTAACTCTCTTGTTTAAAATAATTCTGGTCTGGGTGTGGTGGCTCATGCCTGTAATCCTAGCACTCTAGGAGGCTGAGGCGGTGGATCGCTCAAGGTCAGGAGTTCAAAACCAGCTTGAGCAAGAGCAAGACCCCGTCTCTACTAAAAACAGAAACAAATTTATTGGACAACTAAAAATATATAGAAAAAATTAGCCGGGCATGGTGGGACATGCCTGTAGTCCCAGCTACTCGAGAGGCTGAGGCAGGAGGATTGCTTGAGACCAGGAGTGTGAGGTTGCTGTGAGCTAGGCTGATGCCACGGCATTCTAGCCTGGGCAACAGAATGAGACTCTGTCTCAAAATAATAATAATAATAATAATAATAATAATTCTGTGTCTATGTATTACTTAGATACAGCCCAAAGTCTTTAGCCTAGTGGACCTCACCTTTTATGATCTCTGACCCCTACTTGTATTTTCACCTTCATATGCTAACCCATAAGAGTCCAAACAGAACTCGAAATTTTTTCTAGTGCCTGGACCCTTCCATGTGTTTTCCTGTCTGTTTTTCTTTTCTGTCTTCACCTTCCTATTGCCTCCATTCACCTGCCCAACACCTACCTGCCAATGGGAATCCATCTCTGGTCAGCTCCTCTCTACCCACCCCTGCTTGGGTTAGATGCTACTTTTGTGGTTTCCCATGGAACCCCATACTTATGATTTATTAAATAACCTGTGTTGCAAGGTGAGCTGCTTACCTAACTAATTCTTCCCCATACCTATAACTGAAATTGGAGATATTGTTTTTATTTTTTATTTTACAAGAGACTAAGACAATTCCAGGTCCAATAACATTTTGCCAGATGAAGGTAGGGATAAATATCTATGCTTTACGCATTGGTTAATATTCATCAATGATTTTGTAACTTTAATATGTTGTCACTTTTCTTAAAAAAAAGCAATGATTTCTTATTTAAGACAATGGTTTCTGCCTTGATTATGAACTAGTAACAATTATAACCCCTAAACACTTGTTTAGGACATACTATGTGTTCAGGAACTGTATTATGCCATTTAAACACTAAAATATAAATACTAAGTATCCACTATTATTATCATCTTTTAGCAATGAGGAAACTAAGGTTCAGGGAAGTTAGCAAATTACTCACCAAACTCCACAAATTACCACTGAGTTAGTTTGCCTTATAGGGATTTAGTGAGAATTAAATGGCTCAGTACATTTGGAGTGTTTAGCAAATGCCTGGCCTGGAATCCCTGGAAAGAAGCCTTTTCTGTTACTTTTATTATCCATGTTGTTACTACACTTGGGGATGCCTGTCTTATTTCTAAAACCTAATGTCTGGGGATTTTAAAATTACCATTCTAATGTAGTGGCATATATATCAAATAGGAGAGAGATTCTTTAAAAGTTGATTTTTTTAATTAGCAGAAACATTTTAAAAATAAAAGAAAATATGTGAGCTGCTACCACTGAACTCTTCTCCTCCTCCTCCCCTCTACCTCACTCCACTCCAGGTTCACTGGCCAACCTGTTGGTTCTCCAATGCCAGTGCTCTTCCACCTCTGGGCTGACTCCTTCCTCTGGATGGAATGTTCTTCCCCAGACACCCAGGTGGCTCAACTCCCTTACCTCCTTTGATCCTCTCCCTGAATATCACCTTCTCACTGAGGCTACTTAGACTGGCACCACACACTCTCCCCTTTCCCTGCTGTGGCATTCCCTACTCTCCTTACACTGATTACTTTTCCTTCCTTAGCACTTGCCATCATCTAACATTATTATTATATGTGTTTACTTATTTATTTTGCTACTGTTTATCTGCCCTAGTAAACTCCACAAACATAAGGATTCTTTTTTGATTCGCTTTTTTTGTTGTTTCACCAAAGAATCCTAACTGCCTGAAATAGTACAATGGAGATGCTTAATAAAAAATTGTTGAGTAACTGAATGAATGACTATTAAAACTATGCTCAGACAGTGTTATACAAGCTTGTTTGGCCACACACCTGCTCTAGATAGAAGGCATTTATGTATATTTTGTCAAATTATTGCCCTATTGAACATCTCTCAAATTAAGGCTTTGGTGGAGTAACTGAGCAGCTTATCTATTGGAGAAAGCAGATGACTATGCTTGGATCTATGTAGACTAGTACAACAAAGATAGCTAAAGTTAAAAATTTGACTCAAGGCCTCACATTCCTACAAATGATTGAAAGTCATTTGTATCAGAGGAAATTTTTATGACTATATTTGATCTTAGTTGCAAAGTAAACATACATATTAAAAGTTGTACATAATTAAATTCTTGATCCTTTTCCAGAAAAATGAATAAATTTATTAGAGGCCAAGTAAATTAAAAGTGATTGGGCTTCTTTGTGAAATAACCCAAATATGTGCAAAATTATATTTAATATAACTGGAAGAAAACATTTTAAACAACTATAAATATTGTCCCCATAAAAGGATGGTAACCCATATCATACAGCTTTACATTATCCCCCCTGCCAATTTCATGTAATAAAAGAGGACTCCAGTGAAATTGTGTGGGCTCTGTGTTCCTGTGGCAATTAGCTGCATCTAAATTGCTAAGCATGGACAGTGATAAAGTTTCTCTTATACTGCTTAAGAGTGAATAGCAATGTAATAATTATAATTTAATTTAGATTAAAAAATTAAACAGATCGTGTATACAGAAATAGGGGGAATTTCAAGATGAGCAGCTGTCCACCCTCTAGCCTGGTGGCCAAATTAATTTCAGATCCATTGTAAAACAGAGAGAGAGAGCAAGTGAGAGCATGTATGCATTCAGGTCCCCTGTGTACTTTGGTTACAGACTTTGGTGAGTAGCCAAACAGATATGGTGCCTTCCAAATATAAGCAGAAGAGGTATATTTCTATTTATGACATATCTGCACAATATCTCCACAAATTCCCCAAAGCTAAAGCAAAGGCCAATAATGAGTAATGCAGTCATTTCTACATATGAAAAACTTAACTTGATGTTTCTAGGAGAATTAGATAAAAGTAAGCTCCTTTAGGGTATGATCTATGTTTTCTTTAAATTTTTCCTTTTCCAGTGCCAGGCATGGCCCCTGGTTAATAAATCTTATTGGCAGCCTGACTGAAGACTTTAAAGTGATATTCTGACAATACTCTTTGCCTATAGAGACAAATTTGACAACAAATGTCATAATGGTGGGCTGTCAATCGCTTTGCCTTTGTCATACATAGTAAGGTAATTAGGATCAACTGTGGTGTTCCTCCTCACAGATTCCTTGATTCTGAATTTTCTTTTCCAGAATGGTTCTCATTTGTGGAATTCCTTATGTGCTATGATTTGGTAGAGGTGCATTCTGTTCACATACACCATACACTGTACAATGTGTGGGCATTTTTTAGATTTTAATAGTACAGCTGCTATTTGGTTTGCAACAGTTTTTATGAAAATATACTAATTTAGTATAAGATCATGGTTTTCAACCAAGGATGATTTTGCCTCTCAGGGGACATTTGCCAATGTCTGCAGACAGTTTTTGATTGTCACCACTGGAGGGCTGTTACTGGTCAGGTAAACACTGGCACCACTGGGGGCTGTTACTGGTCAGGTAAACATTCTACAATGGACAGAACAGCCTCCTCAATGAAGAATTATCCCATTCAAAATATGAATAGTTCCAAGAGTGAGAAATCCTGGTTGACAAATGTAATTAAGTGAAAAGTTTACATAGTGAAATTAGAAAAAGAAAAACTTTTCTACTTTAAAATGCAGTCAGATTAATAGATCTCAGTTAACTAAGATTAAATTTACATCTTGCAAAAAACAAAACTAAATTAAAAACTTTGCCCTTATACTTCTTCACATAGAAGACCCACAAACACGACAAACTGCTGAGTCTTGAGCTCCCGACTCTCTCACCTGAACCCTCTTTTCTCATATCAACAAAAGGCAAAATCCATATCAGAAATCTGAGACTTCCTGGGCAATTCCCTATTCTTCACCTCCCACATCCAATCAATCACTAGCTCTTGCTTATGGTACTATTACTGTCAAAGCAGTTTTCAAATCTCTTTCTTTCTCTCCATCATAACTACTCTTCTTCTAGTTAAGATCTTCATCATCTCGCTCCTGAACTCCTAAGAGTTTCCTGGTTATCTCCCCTCCTCCAGTTTCTCCTCCATGCCTTCACACACCCCATGCCCACATGGTGGCAGTTACCAGAATAACTTACTTAAATGTAAATAAAACTATGTTGTTTTGGCCATTTCCTACCACCTTCAAATGATAAGTCTAAGATCTTTATGATGGCCTATGAGACCTTCCATGACACAGCTCCTGCTCATTCCCCTAACCCTACTCTTTAGCTACAAACATGTTTCTTTTGTTTGTCTATATGTTGTTCCCTCTGCCTGGAATACCCTCTATCAACCTATTCACTCTAAAATTTCCATAGATAACAATTTATTCCTTAAGATCCTACTTATATATCATCACCTCTACAAAGGCACAAGGCGTTGTTGTGTGTTTGCTTTTAAATTCTGCATTATCTGCCAAACCATCTACATTTCCCAATGCCAATAACTAACTGGAACTGTTATGGGGCATTTCTTCTATAGATGGCCACAGTTCCCCCTTGGTTACCTCTATTTGCTTATCTAACCTCCCCCTGGACCCTGAAATAGTCAAATTTATTATTCCTAATTTGAAAGACCAAATTTAGTACAGTGTCATGTTGCCTGGGCTTTTAGAGGTAGAAGCCCAACGACTGCCCAGAATCCTCAACTTCTCTATTTTACTAGATTTCTGAATATGTAGTGACTACTGTGTATGTGGTGATGAGTTCATAATGAAAAAGTTGAGTTGAGATGCAAGTGCTGGGTGATCAGCTATGCTGAGGCTGATGCTAGGCAAATCTTGTACACACCAGCCTTGCAATGATTTAAATTCATGTCCCATCAGAAATACAATTACTACATATACAGACTTAGACTCTAGGATCTAAAGTCTTATGCTTTGGTTCATATTCAAAATTATTTTCTTAAGTCTTAAACTATGGTACATATTTACACAGTTGTTAGTAATACTAGGCACACCTATGCATAGAAAACATGACTTCTCCTGAGGAGTGTTTTAGTGCCACTGATGGTCTAGGTCAGTAATTTACATTTCAGAGTATGGCTGACAATGAGAAAATAAGCTACTAATAATTCTATCTATCTATGAGAGAAGAGAAAGGAGGGAAGGCCTATGGCCCAATGTGACACACTTTGTAACTTTATTAAAATAGGCCATACCTTATGGCTGAACTTAGAAAGGTGTGGTTCTAGCCTCACCACTGCCAAGACTAACTGCATTTTCCACATCTGAGACTTGGCAACTAATATTTTAGTTAGAGTTTCACTATATCACATGAACTTCTCAGCAAGCACTTGTAGCTTATGACGTGTTACCTGATTTCCATCTGTATTAGTGTTTTCCGTTTCTGAGAATATAATTAAAAACATAATAAGATCAAAATTGATTATAGAAAATTGTGCAAACCCTTAGCTTGCATTTCATTAGGTAGACTCATGTAGTTGAGGCGTATTAATAACATTCCAACCTTGTTTAGGCTGATGCCAGCAGTCTTTAGACCAACATTAATAAGTTGGAAGAATGTTCTCCCGAGAAAGTTGGGGGCTTACATTGAATCATTGGCTTCTTCACTAATGGTTAAACCAATAACTGGTAATTGGGTTTGATGAGTTCCACAAAGCATAAATGATGCCAGAACTTGAACCAGAATTTGAAGACAATGCTTTATTCATTTGGGATAAACCACACATTTCTCAGCCAGAACACAGGAAGGATCATTACTTGGTTTACATTTCCTGCTTTTGAAAATTAAGATTTTTCAACAGGAAACATGGAAACATGTTGCAATAGGAAATACAGAGCGACTCACCTGGGGGCTTGATGAAAAAGCTGTTTAATAATATTATATAGCAATAATGCTGCGTTATTGTGAAAACATCAAGTCCTATTTTTTTGCCAATGCTATATTTATCCTTTCTCTTCTTTACCTTAATTACTATTAGCAAAGGTAGTTAGGACAGGTGTTGTTACATCAGTTTTGCAGATGCAAAGACATCAAAATTCCAGTGACTTGCCCATAATCAACTAGTTAATGACAGAGATCCAACTGCCTCTGGAATTAGAGTATTCACTAGGGGACTTTTATTGTCTCTTGAAGTAAACAGAAAACAGAGGGAATGACTTAAACAGGCTGAGAATTTAACTGTATAAGCAAGCAAAATTGTAAGATAGGAGGAGACTATTACCTGACTTAAAGGAAAGGAATTAATAGTTATTGGATATTTAAAAGGTATGTAGCATAATGGCAGACACTCTTACATACTTTCTTTTATTTAACCTTCAGGTTAGTCCTGTGACATAGGCATTGCTATTTCTGCCTTACATATGAAAAAATAGAGTCTCAAAGAGTAAATGACCACATTATGGTTAGAATGCCCTCAACTCCTGAGAAAACTATAAGAACTTGAAATTTAATAAGTCCCCTTTAATATGCTGGAAATATAAATTGACAATAAAGTAAAAGTTTCTAATTTCTATATAAAGGTAACAATAGAAAGAAGGAAAATTGCCCCTAATGTTGTAATCAGGTCAGATCCTAGCCCACTGACTTAGAAAAAATAATAAACTAAAACAGACAGAAAGTATAATATATTTCATTTCTTAGTGAATAGCCTCAGGAAGTATTAGAAACCCTTGGGATATCACCAGATTTCAGAATTGATGTACAATATTGAGATTCCTATTGCACTTAAAATAAAATGAAAATTTTGAGGGTACCACCTATAAACCCCTTGGTTGACTCCCACCCAGTCAACTCTTCAGCCTCATCTTTTCCCACTGTCTATGCCTCAGTTGTCCTGGTCTTCCTTCAACCACTCCTACATGGCAAGTCATGGACTTTCTTACTTTGGGAACTTCACATAAGATCTTGATGGTGAGGGACTCTTCTTTATCCTTAATCTTAGTTTAAATGTCACGTCTCAGAGAGGACATTCCTAATACTGTTAAAAGGAACTCCTCTTGTTCCGTTCTATGTTTTTTTGTTTTCTTATTCTTTTTTCTCTGTAACACTCATCACAGTGTTTAATTATGAGGCAGTGTTATATTCTGAAATATCAATTTGTGCTCTTTGAGTATTTCCCCTCCCACTCTGCTTCCTTTAGCCTACACTCTGGGAGCAAAAAAGGACTAAAGGCTGAAAACCTTTGACTATAAGCAGAAAGAGAGAGTTACATATTTTCATATCAGTTTTTTTTCTCATCTAAGACTAGATAAAATTGGGGCTGGAGAAAGGAGGAAGAGTCTGAAAGGCTTTACTGACTAGAGAGGGAAGTAAAATGAGCAAAGTGCCAAAGTGCAAGGGGAAAAAGGAACTTGCATTGTCAGAACCAGAAGTAAAGTAGAAAATACTCAACACATGTAGTTCTGAGAGTATAAAGCCAACATGCCCATAGCTTGCGAACTGGTCTCATTCCTTAGCCCTGGACACTTGTAAGCACTGTGGATTTATGATATTTACACATTGTAGAAGGCTGGACAAGCTCCTAAAGATACAACTACGTCCTATTCCTTGAAACCTGTAGATGCTACCATACATAGTAAAAAGGTCTTTTCAGATATGAATAGGGTAAGAAACTTGAATTGGGGGAGATTATCCTGCATTATCTCAGTGGATCTTAAATGCAATCACAAGTATCTTTATAAGAGGGAGGTAGAGGGGGATTGTGCACAGAAGAGAAGGTAATGTTACCATGCAGATAGAGATTGCAGTGATACGGTCACAAATCAAAGAATGTCAGCAGCCACCAGGAGCTGGAAGAAGCAAGAAGCTGTTCTCCCCTAGTGCCTCGAGAGGGAGGATGGCCTGGCTGACACTTTGATTTTGGGCCAGTGAAACTAATTTGGGACTTCTGGCCTCCAGGAATGTGAGATAATCAATTTCTGTTTTATATCATCAAGTTTGTGGCAATTTGTTACAGCAGCCATAAGCAACTAATACATGGAGTGAATAATCTCATTACTCTGACCAATGTGGAACTGAACAGACTCATTGGAGGCATTTCTCTCAGGCTGGGATAACTGGTGGATAGATCATCACTGCTACATAAACATTTATATGTATACATTTATTATTAGCATCATCATCATCATATTCTTACTCTCTACGAGTCAGAAAGTTCCATGAGGGTTATGAACATTTCTGGATTTTTAAAAAATTTTTAATTATTATGAGTACACAATAGTTGTATCTCTTTATAGGGCACATGTGATGTTTTGACATAGGCCTAAAATGTGAATTAATCAAATCAGGGTAATTGGAGTATCCACCACCTCAGGCATTCACCATTTCCTTGTGTTAGAACCGTTCTGTTTTGTTCCCCACTCTATATCCAGGGCTTAGCTCAATAATGGGCAGGTAATAATTGCTCTACAAATAATTGTTGAATGAATGAAGCTTTGCTAAAATAACAGCACAAAAATAAGGAAAACACAAACAAAAAACGGTAAAAAGAACTATGAAAAAGACTGTGCCCAGTAACTAACTTGAATAGTCAAATGAAACAACAAATGGTAAAAATAACTACAGAAAGACTGTACTGGTAACTAAATTAAATAGTCAAATGCCCCATTTTCAGCAATCTACATAAAGATTTAGGTCAGTCTTATCTCATGTATGGCAATGCTTCCCCTATCTACAGACTTGTACTTTTGCATCCACTAAGTGTGAGTGAATTCTGATCAACTGTGTGTGTTCTGGCATTGATACGTTTTCAGCCAGTTTTATCAGCACAATCCCAGTGTATGCTGAAAGCTCAAGTTGGTCTATTAAGAAGTGAGAACCAATACACCTGGTGCTGAAATCACAGGGTGGGAATATAGCAGTTCTAGCCTGTGAGCTATTGTTACCTGTTCCATTGGGATAGCACAATATTTCCCTGCTTTGCTTCATAAATTAAAAGATCTCTTATCAAGAGCCAACTCAGAATGAAGGGGACTAGAGCACAGTCTGCTGCTCAGTGCTGCAAAATGATCATGCTACATTGTTTGTGTCCTTCTGAAAGTGACTGGGATAAAACCACATAATTGTACTTCTCTTGACTCCTTCACAAATGAGTGAAGTGTCACATGATGTCATCCCGAGAACAAAAATTTTCAGCACTTAGCTGAAATTCCAGCTTGCACTCCTATTTAATTATAACCCAAACAACCTCCCACTCAGCTGCTGAGAAAGGTAAAGAATCTACTAACGACTTCTAGGCACAGAGAGGATGTGAGAATAGCTTTACTTGAGGTCTCTTAGCACAGAATTAAGTTGGGGATCCTCATGTCAGGCCTACAGCAGAACTGAAGGCAGAGGTTCTGCCTTTTTTCTCTAAGGGCCAAGTGGTTTCAGAGAGTGCTTGTGGACCAGGGCTGTTCAGCCGGCCCAGGGAGAGTGGCTGTTCAGGCCATTCTCTGGTGCTGGTGCAAAGTATAACCATGGGTTTAGGCATGTATGGAACAATTCAAACACATTGGAACCAAAGTCTTTACACTTCTTCCATATTCTGGGCCATTTGAATTAAAGCAAACTCCTTCTCAGAACATTGCTATCTTCAGACTGGTTCTTAATTTTTTAAAGGTCCAAATCCCTTATAAGCAACTGAGAAAAACTCTCTCTCCACCAAAAATTCGTTTATGCAAATCCATAAAGATTAAGAAAACGATCTTTTCTACATCATACATGAAAGTGCTAATTTATTAAGGGCTAAGATATTATATTTATTGACCTTAAATTATGATTAATAAGGTCAGACTGCCTGAGTTAGGATATCCAGCTCTGCCATTTAGTAGCTGTATGAGCTTGGGCAAGTTACTTTATCTTTTTCTTCCTCAGTTTCTTCATTTGCAAAACAATGAGAGTGATAATTATAGTACCTACCACAGAACATAATGGGGAAATAAGAAATTCATTATGTAGAGTGCTTACAGCAGTGCCTGGCATTCAGCAAATATTTATGGAGCTTTGACTATATGCAGGAACTGTTTTAAGACTGGAGATAAGGCAATGAACAAAAATTACTGCCATCAATGGAGCACACATTTTATTGTGGTACTTAAATTTTCATAGAAATCTTGCAGTGTATTTCATAGCAATTAAAAATGCTTTTGTTTGTGTTCTCTCTTTGTTCAGACAATAGATAAATAAGATCTTAACACTGATTTCCCCTCTGGGATGCTATAGCTTTGCACAGCTCAGATCTGGAATTCCACTTTTGTTTCCTCTTCATCCTACACCTGACAGCCATTTTGCATAAATAATCTGGGCTGTGAGTACTCACCCTTAACTTGGTATTTATAAAGTCAGAAAAAAGCCAGATTCCAGGAAAACAATTTATTCTGTTCCATACCTAAACTTTTATTCATTCATCTGTTATGCTTAAAAATTAATTAGCAATGTGCACACACTGTATCGACAGCTTTATTTAGGTTTAACTACAGAGCTAGGCAAATTTAATTGCAATTTCCCCACCAATGTTGCTCTAAAACAAAGTTTGGATTTCAGAAGCTAATGAAGGCCTCTTTTCCATATAGCATATTTTTAAAGTTCTAATGCTTGTATTTTATAATACTTTTCTGTCCTCTGTCTTCTCTCCCATCAGTACCAGTAGGATATCATAATAGGGGTTAATTCTTTTGGACTTTTTGGCTTTTAAAAAATATAATAAATAATTGTAGATTTTAAGGAAGTTGAAAGAATGTATAGGGATGTCCCTTGTAGTCTTTCCTCAGCTTCCACCAATATTAACATCTTGTAAAACTAAAGCATAACATTAAAACCAGTAAATTGGCATTGGTACAATCCACAGAGCTTATTCAGATTTCACTGGGATTGTTTTTTAAAATCACCAGTTATTACACTGGGTAATCATCAGCTATGATTGCAGTAAAAGTTGAAATTTATATTATGTGTGTCATTTGGGTGTGAACCTGTGCGTGCATTTGTGTGTGTAAAATGGAGAGAGGGGGGAGGGGAAGGGAACACTCTGGCCCTACCCATTTCATGAGACAATTTTTTTTTGAAGAACAAATAGGAGAATACTGTGGAAACACTGATAATAAACTGTAAAGTACTAAATAAATATAAAGTATATTGTAATAGATTTCTAATCTTTCTATTCAGGAGGAAATGTCTCATGAATAGGGTACTCAGAGTATAGGTAGAGCCTACTTATTGGCCTCACAGTATAAAGTGGTGTGTGTTTGTATGGAGGGTTATATAGTGGTTTCAGCAAAATTCTATTTGAAGACATAGAATCACTTAGTCATGGACTTAAAATGGAATTTGGGGCCAACTGTTCAACCCTCTGCATGGTACACATACTTTGAAATACTCAGGTGGTCTTCTAACCTCTGTGTAAAACTTCAAATGATGACATATACTGCCTTATGACTTAGTCTTTCTCCATTTAGAGAGCTTTAAGAGTTTAAAAGATTTTTATTATAGTAAGCTGAAATCTGCCCTCCCTGTGATTTTTACCCATTGGTCTTGGTTCTGCCATACTGGAGGACAGCTGAAGATAGTCATCATTCCCCTAAAAATTCTCTTCTCCATCCTAAACAACTCAACATGTTCCTTGCAAAAAGATCGCTCATCTCTGCATGAGTTTATCATTCTTTGCAAGGATGGAACCAGGATCAGAACACAATAGGGTGTGAGCTGAACAGCACATTCAAGAGTTGGACCAATCTCTTTCCATATTCTGTACAAGATATTTGTATCAATGCTTCTCTAATCACATTGGCCTTATTTTTTGCCCCTCTCCTTCAACTTGATTTATATTTCTCTTGAAAGCAACTGAAATTCCCCATGATTTTTCCCCAGGCTCTGGTATTTAGCCATTCCTCCCTGATTCTGCATACGTGTAGCTAGTTTTCTGGGCATAAGAGCAGGATTTCATATAGATTCTTATTAAATTAGGACTGTATCATTCTATTGAGATTTTTCATATCCTGACTCTATCACTAAATATATTTACTGTCCCTATTGGCTCCAAATTGGCTGCAACCTTTATAAATAGTCCTTTAGTCCTTTCTCAAAATTGCTGAGAAAACACTTGAGCATAAAAGGGTGAAAAGGGGATATTAGAAAGCTATAAATTATAACTGTAACATTTTGACCTCCTATTGATGCTACATTTTAATTCAGCACTCAGCTGTACCTTTTCACTGAGGGTTGACATAAGAAGTAGCCATACACAAAAGGCCTCTGTATTTTTTTGTAAAATTGTATTAAGTGATTCAATGTCTCTTTTGCAAAAATCCCATGAAAAATTTCTCTTGGAACCCAGTGATAGAAAAAATTTTCTCTCCCAGTGTTAGCTAAGCTGGTATGAGTTTCCTTCTGTTTTGACTTCTAAGAAGTTAAGATAAAAAATCAATTACTCAACAGCTATATCTTTTTTTAAATTTCTATTTATTGATTTCCCCCTTTCTATCCCACTTTATTAACTAACATTCCATGTTAACAGTTTTGTATTAACATATTTTACTTTTTATCAGCCATCATGACATATCTTTTTTAAATGCAGGCAGGATATAAAACCATACAAGTAAACAAACAAAGATAATCAGGACATTTTAGGTGTCTTTTCAGATGTTTGAAGGTCCATGGAATAATTTTTTTTTACTTTATAAGTAGGATACTTGAAAATTTTCCCCAGAGAATTTATACTAAAGTAGTTAAGGTTTGCTTCAGTCCTCTCACTCACTTCCTTCAAAAATTTGTTCTCAGTTCAGAATGGCATGTTCTGAAAATCTTCCATATTTAATCTCCCCAAATGGTACCTTATTTAAAGTAGAAATAGAAATCATTCAATCATTTGCTAATCTTTTCTTTTTTTGGCCCTTTCATTACAGAATAATTTTTTTCCCCGTTAAATGCTGCTACCTGCTTAGAATTATTCATACTGAAAAGACCTCTAGACTCAGCTTAGAAGCCCAGGGTTTAGGAATTGGATTAACTACTCTTTATATGACTATGAACGAGTCATAGGGTCAGGAAGTTTCTCATTTACAGAACACCTGTACACATTAGACACTGTTAAAATGTATCTAACTTACTCTTAAACACTTTAAAATACGTAGTTTATAACATATGGTTTGATTATATGGATGTGCGGTATTTTAAGCTCCAGCTTTAGGAGCTTAGTAAAGTAAACCAGTCTGGAGTGGTTAGCTAGCATTATCTCAGGAAGGCAACACGCAAGAGGTAGCCACTATAAGAGCATTTGTGACACCCATGTTGATGAACAAATGATGCTTTCCTTATTAGCAAAAATGTGTCAGAAATAGATTTTATTTGGTGAAATTAGTGGGCCATTAACTAGCACAATAAATGTTATAAATTAAACTTAAGGGTTTAACATTAAAAGTTTTAAATATATATGGAATATTAAAGTCTTTTAGAAACATTCTTCATCTTCGCATGAACAGAGTATGAAAATCTTATGGAGGCCCAGAGACTGTACCATAAGATTAGTGGTAAAAGTTTGACCACTGAACCATACTATTTTCAACTGTCAATTTAATAGGATTTCTGGATGTCTGACGCTGAATGTAAGGGTAACAAAATCCTGACCCTGAGAATGTTGTCTCACCTGCCTCAAGTGAACCTTTTCCCCAATATTATGATTAGAACACCTGAATGGACAGAGACCCAGGATTTTATCAAATTTATGGAAAAGACTGTATGAGTTGATTACTGACTGCCTTCTTGCTAACAAATGTTTGCTAACATATGCCTGTATAGAGAGCAGAATTTTCTTTAAGACTTACTTTTAACATAACTAGCAAAAGCAATGTCACTAGGGGAGTTTTTAACCTGCACCCAGCTTAACCATCTTCAGTAGCCACACTTACCTGTCAAAAGTATGTGTGACCAAATTATCACAGGACAGTTTTCAACAGACACTTTGCCTCAACTTAATTTTCACCAGAGCCTTTCAAATTATTAGTATTCCCTTTTTATACAGATAAGAAAATTCAGGTTTAAGGGATATGAATTCATAATCGTATGAATATTGAGTGGTAGAACCTTATCTGTTTGACTTCACTGCTCCCTGCTGCCTCCCAGGTACATCAGGAGGTCATTGCAATAAATGGATGAGTGATTGTGAAATGCCCCCAGGGCTTCCCTGAAAATGTGTGAGTTAAACAAAGGCTTTTAGCTCTTTTAACAGAAAGTTTAAAGTCAACCACCTATTGAATTAATATATATGTATTGTTACTTTATACTATTATTACTATTAATATATTTTAGATTTTTTATACTTTTCATACTATTTTTAAATCTATATCTTCTTTTGATCTACTCAATATATTCAGAGAAATCATAAATTCATACTCCAAGGTGTAGATTACTATGTGACAATTGTGTGGCCTAGCTCTAAAGCCCTCTAGACCAGAAAGTTCAACTCTGAAATTATCAGTTGAAACATGCTTTGAAAAAGTCATAGTTATCTAAAGGTCAATAAAAAAGCTTATCTCAAAGCATTATTAGAAAGAAAAAAGTAAATAGTAATTGGAATGCTGAAGGGATATAAAATATTCATGGGATGATAATTTTGATATGCAATAGGGAACAGCAGAGTTGAATGAATAGTTTTGGATTCTATAAAACTACTAGTCAGGCTAAAAATAAAAAACAAATGAACAAAATTCATGATATAAATATGTAAGAATTTCACTCGATAGTTACAGTAAAATATCACATTCCAAATGCATTTTATTTTGGATATTGCATTCTAAGCATAAATCAATATGGCTGCAAATAACCCAAATCTAGGCAATAGTTTATACATTAAAATATTTAAGTTCTTAGAAAAAAGATTTTAGGTTAATAGAAAGGTAAACATTGATATGTTCTTGTTTATATTTCTGAAATTTATACTTTTAGGTTATTTATGTTTGATATAAACGAAAGTTATGGGGAGAAAATTATTCATCTCACATGAAGCTATTTCTTTAGCAACTAATTATAATGCATAAAGGTAGTGGCATCTAAAGAATATGAGGTTATGAAAAAATATACATTCATACTTTTACTTTAAAATGTTATATATTTTTATTTACTTTAATTTCATTTGCAAACTAAAATATATATGTTGAATAGGTAATATAATCAAACATTTTTAAGGAAAGGCTAATATATTAATACATATGTATATATTTTTAATTTTTTTTTTTTTTGAGACAGAATCTCACTCTGTTTCCAGGCTAGAGCACCGTGGTGTCAGCCTAGCTCACAGCAACCTCAAACTCCTGGGCTCAAGCAATCCTACTGCCTCAGCCTCCCGAGTAGCTGGGACTATAGGCATGTGCCACCATGCCCGACTAATTTTTTCTATGTATATTTTTAGTTGTCCGGCTAATTTCTTTCTATTTTTAGTAGAGACAGGATCTTGCTCTTGCTCAGGCTGGTCTCGAACTCCTGACCTTGAGAGATCCTCCTGCCTCAGCCTCCCAGAGTGCTAGGATTACAGGAATACATACATTTTTAATTTTTAATTATGGGTACATAATAGATATATATGTTTATGAGATATATGCAATGTTTTGATAAAGGAATACTATTATACATACTATAGTTTAGACCTGGCTTAAAGAATTATGAGTGAATGCATTAGCCTTTTTCATATGTGTTATTATTATATAAACATTAAAATTACCCTTCTTCTATAATTAAAATGAAAAACCCACACACATTATAAAGTGATGAGTTTTACCTTTATATTTTAAATGTGTCTGTTTGCTTATGGTAACTTAGAATAAAAAGTGTCTTGAAATTATTATGTCCTTCCAAACGTTAATTCAATTAGAGTATTATGGAGGGAAATTCTACTAGTTGGTATAATTTCTTGGGATGATTTTCGACGAGCTGATATTTATGATAACTGAACAAGATGAAATGAGACATAAAAATATAAAATTACACCTTTTATAGGTTCAGTATCCATCAATACCTAGGAAGCTGTTTGAACACAAAATTATGATTTGTTCAAGGATCTCAACACTGACTTTGGTAATAGCAGAAAAAAAAAATGAATGCGCTCAAGGAGAAAATCTCTGTTTGTTTTTATAAACATACCACTCCGTTCACTGACAGCAGCTGGTCTCCTCTTTTGAGGCCTCCATGTCTTTCAGCCACCCCTCCAGGGATGATGCGTGAGATATAAATGGGGGAATTTTGCTCCTTTCCGCCCATCACGTTAAAACCAAGGCCTTCATCAGTCTTTGGCAGTTCGACTACCCGAGGGTGGGAGTGGCCTTCACTAGCTGCAAAAGCTGCAACTGTTGCCTGAAAGAAAAGATGGTCTTTTGGTAATAAAATGAGGGAAATGAGGCTCATCATACACTTTGCAGTGGGTAGCTCAGGCAACTTCTTATATTTTTATAGCATTCTCCTGTGAAAGAAAGAACACAAAAGGGAGGGGCCTTTTTTCATTTAGATGTCATCTGTGATTCCTTTCTTTGGTAAAGCACCCCTCCATCTATTTCTGGAGCTTATCCACTATGATAAAAATTTCCCTTCATAAACATCTTTCCCAGTTACCT
The DNA here is from genome assembly GCA_008750895.1 of Mirza zaza. Lineage (NCBI taxonomy): Eukaryota > Metazoa > Chordata > Mammalia > Primates > Cheirogaleidae > Mirza > Mirza zaza. The sequence continues at coordinate 35,919 of VSMD01029743.1, forward strand.
CAGTTAGATGCAATTCCTCCTATCCTGGACTCCAAATAGCTTTGTTACCTATACTACCTACTATTATAATTATTTTGTACATGCATTGACTATGAGCACTTTAAGGGCAGGGAGTGTGTCTTGCACTTTTTCGTATGACACACAGTCTAGTTTTGTGCTTGCACATAGAAGTTCATAAATATTTATTCAACAAATGGAAGAGCACTTACATGTGTATATACTAGTGAATACATATATTACCCTGATATTGTTGAACCACAGGCTTAGCAAATATAAGTTTTTATTTTTGATTGAGGAGGCCCAAAAGAAAATAAAAACTAAGATAAAATAATAGATTCAAACAGATTACTGTTATTTCATACCTATATTTCATATCGTTCTGGGAGATCTTATCTGGCACAGTATTTTTTTCCTCTAAATTTTTCATTAATATTTCAACTATTATAGTGAAATAGTTAAAATGAACAGTCCATGGTTTTATAGCTAGATATCTAAAACATCATTTAATATGGACATAATTCTATTTTAAAATTAATATGTTAATTTCTTTAAATAAGCTCAAGAAAACAACTTACCATTAGTTCCCACCCCCCACAGAAATAAAATAGCAACATTTAAGAAGTTTCTACCAACATTCTCTGCCTGCTTCTTATTTTCCACTTCCATTATCCCACTGTAACCACGGTTGATTAGATGCCTACTATAAAGTGATTTATCCAACACTGTGAAAATATTGATTCCAACTACTGTACATTCTTTTCCACACACAGCATTATCACATCAATTTAGCATTATGCTACTGTCTGCATTTAGTGAAAGATAGTGAATGATATGAAAACAATGGCTTGTTTTTAGCTACATGCATTTGCTCATGCAAACCTTGTTGTCATGCATAGTTTTAATGGCTGACATGGATGCAATGCAGACAGCCCAGAAACAACCAGAAAATATTGTGCTATTGCAACATTATGCTGCTATCCTGCTGTTCTACATGAATAAGAAATGAGAATGGTAAAACACTACATAATTCACTTTCCCCTTAATTAAACCATGTAGGGATCATTTTTCTGTATGTGTTCCACTTCAGTACAAGCAAAGCATGATGTAATGATAATAATAACCTTTTTATTTTCCTGAGTTAAAAAGAAACTTACAAATCTACAGTGTTCAGTTACAGAACGAAAACTAAAAAATCAAGAGAGAAACCAAACGAGATGTTGTAACACAAAACAATTAAATGGAAAATTCTAATTATCTTCAATGGTTCTTATTTCTTATACATTATTAGAAAGATACAAGATTTTTAAAAGCAAGTGGTGTTTCTATTATAACATTTGTGTATTTGTAAAATAAGAACTGCATCAGTGATTTTAGTTTAAAACTAATGCCTTAATGATCTGTTTTCTAGATATTTAATAATTTCATGATCCTATTATAAGATTTCCATTAGTAGGGTCTCTGCAATCTCTGGATTTGCGTTTTTAAAGAGCAAATGTGGCCACTACCACAAAAGGTGGCAGGCCTTCCCTTTAGGTCAAGGCCACATTCTTCTTTTTTTTAAAAAAAAATAATTAATTTAAAAAACTTTTTATTTTTTTTATTTTTATTTTTTTTATAGAGACAGGGTCTTGTTCTGTGGCCCAGCTGGAATGCAGTGATATGATCACAGCTCACTGCAGCCTTGAACTTCAGGGCTCGAGGGATCCTCCTGCCTCAGCCTTCCAAGTAGCTGGGACTATAGAGATAAGCCACCACACCAGGCTAATTTGTTTTTTATTTAGAGATGGAGTCTCACAACACGACATTCTTTTCAGCAAGTTACCCACTGCTCAGCTGAATACATAGACAAATCCTACATCAGTGTGTGTCAGGTGAATTGTTTTCCTGTCTAATTTAAATAAAGTCTTTAGATATGTGCAAATAAATCTTCATGCACTGAATAGGATACAGGTTCTTTTGGATCAGAGGAATGTGTCAGAACACCATATAGTATTTCATACAATGAACCAGTAGATTTGCTTGTGCCAAATGGACATTTAGTGAGTTTCATGAAATCATTCTCCTTTCTTAAGCTACAGAAGCAGCAGAAACGTTCAATTTTCCATTAGGATTTTTACCTGGGAAGTAGTACTGGTTCTAGACTCTGGGCTGCCACTGATGTCTAAATTTTCTTACAGTGTACACACGAGAATACCTGAAACACACACGCGCACAATCAATTACTAGATAACTGGGGTCAATTATATTTTTAAAATTACACAAGCCTTACCTTTGCTGTGGCCCTCGCACGGAATTCGGGACAGCCATTAACAGTTATCGTTTCATGCATATATTGATACACCTAAAATGTTCACATAAAAAAAGAAATGTGTAAGAACATTAAGAGTTTCAATTCTTTCATTGCAGACAGCATGATACATTTTTACTATAAGATAGAGGTTCACTATTACCAAATAAAATTCAATTATCTTGAATTATCCTAATGATTTGGACCAAAAAATATCTCCTATTGGGACAAGGAAGTCAATCACTTTTATTCAGTAGTTTTTAATTTGATTGTCTATGTTTATCAAATACAAAAACTATTTTACATTTGGCTTTATAAAAACTCTAGTTTGTCAGTAAAAGTTTTATATATACATGTATATATAGCCCTAGCTCTCAAAAATGTGATAAAAATTATACATAAAGTTACCTCTTAAATCTTGGTAACACATTTAAAAGAGTTTTCTAAATTAATATTCCACAAAACTGGAATAGCAGTATCTTTTCTTTGGCCCGAACTCTATCATGTTGGAAAGTATGTTATTGTTAATGATACACATTCATAACTTTGAACATTTATAACATAATCTACTCTGTGAATCTATTTGACTTTAATATGAGTAGATACGCTAATCAATGAGGTCTTTAAGCACAGAGACAAAAAAGGTATTCCAGAGCAAAAACAAGTAAAGTAAGAGAATCTTAGAACTGGTAACACAAAACAACATGTCAGCTATGCATTCATGGTAACATTTAGGTAAAATAGAAAGGATGGGGGTAAAATTTGCATCCAGAATGATGTCTTAGAAAGAGCACAGGTTTTGATGACTAATGGACCTCATTTTGAGTCTTACAATACAATTGGGAAACTATGAGGCCTGTTTCACTACTCTGACCCTCTTTCTGCCCATCTGAAAAATGGGTAAAAAATATCTATTTAGTAGGGCCATTGTTATTTGAAACAATACTTTCAAGGCTTCTGGTATCTAATAGCACTCCTTAAACAGCAGATATTCTTACCAATCATGATTTTAGATACAACTATACAACTATAGAAATCATTAAAATATGGTAGAAAAAATATTTTCCTTTTAAACTGCCAGAAATGGAATCATAAAATCTTTATATCAGTGGTAAAATAATTGCTTCATCTTAAATAAACTGATACATGGAGAAAGAACCTTAAAGAATAGTTTGAAGATGATATTTGGAAAAAAATAACAAGGTTAAATATAGTGGACTATATGCTTATTTTGGATTTAAATAATAAAGGTGTAAAAATCTATTGCCACTATCTCCTCTCCTATTTAACATAGTGCTCGAAGTCCTAGCAATAGCAATTAGACAAGAGAGGAGTATTAAGGGCATTCAAGTGGGGGCAGATGAAATCAAACTCTCGCTCTTTGCCGATGATATGATATTATACCTAGAAAACCCCATGGACTCTTCCAAGAGACTCCTAGACTTGATAACCAAATTTGGTAATGTTTCAGGTTATAAAATCAATATACACAAATCAGAAGCATTCATATATGCCAAGAACCATCAAGCAGAGACTCAAATCAAAAACGCAATACCCTTTACTATAGCCCCAAAGAAAATTAAATATCTAGGGGTATTCTTAACAAAAGATATAAAAGATTTATACAAGGAGAACTATGAAACACTAAAAAAAGAAACTGCAGAAGATTTAAACAGATGGAAAAATCTACCTTGTTCATGGATTGGTAGAATCAATATAGTTAAAATGTCAATATTACCTAAAGTGATCTACAGAATCAATGCAATCCCCATCAAAATACCATCAGCATTCTTTACAGA